>CM037631.1:31480777-31523646 GCA_015227895.2 Colaptes auratus
TGTACTTCCTTGTGAGTGCACTTTCTTTTGCTACCATTATAAAGCAATTAAAATTATGCATTTTTTTTTTTACTTATATCCACTACTGCAGGCTGATCTTTAATTTGCATGTCATATAGTAAGGAATGAATTTGATTAAGCTATCTTTCTAACCAAGGAAGGGTGAATTCTCAGTGATGATAAAACTAGTGACAATTATGATTTTCATGGGCTTGAGGGGTGGGGGAAGGGCAGAACCAACAACACATTTTGCATATTCACCTGACAGGATGGATTCAATCTAAATCATAGTATCATAGTATCAGTCAGGGTTGGAAGGGACCACAAGGATCAGCTAGTTCCAACCCCCTGCCATGGGCAGGGACACCCTACACTAGATCAGGCTGGCCAGAGCCTCATCCACCTGGTCTTAAAAACACCTCCAGGGACGGGGCCTCAACCACCTCCCTGGACAACCCATTCCAGGGCTTCACCACTCTCATGGTGAAGAACTTCCTCCTCATGTCCAGCCTGAATCTCCCCACCTCCAGCTTCATTCCATTCCCCCTAGTCCTATTACTACCTGATAGCCTGAGAAGTCCCTCCCCAGGGAGGGACTTCTGTCTTGGGGGGAAGAAAAAAAAGCAGAATTAGTAACTTTAAGCTCTTCACAGAGAGAGTTGTTAGCCACTGGAATATGCTGCCCAGGGAGGTGGTGGAGTCACTGTCCCTAGAGGTGTTCAAGAGGGGATTGGATATGGTACTTGGTGCCATGGTCAAGTAGGCATGAGGTGTTGGGTGACAGGTTGGACTTGATGATCTTTGAGATCTTTTCCAACCTTGTTGATTCTATGTTTCTATGATTAATTCTTTTCTCAGGGACAAAAAGTATTACTTTCCCAGTAAAGCTAGAAAAAGGTCTTTGCCTATGGCTGACATTGATAAATGATCAGAAGGAATCAGAGGCTTTCAAAAGACCAAAGGAGCATATATCTACGTATTTAAGCCAAGAGGGGAACACTTCTAATGTATGGTCACTTTTCAACTCATATAATGGGATTATCAGAAAAGCATCATGCTCTGTCAGAATATAAACACTCAGTGCTCAGATTCTGTGAAGAAAAAAAACCAAACTAAAACAACAACACCCCAGAATACGTTCCCCTAACAATCTGCTGATTGAGTTTTGTTCCTCAGCTAATGTAATTTACATCAAGACACAGTCTCAAGCTGCTCAGGGGAGGTTTAGACTGGATGTTAGGAAGAAATTCTTCATAGAGAGAGTGATTGCCCATTGGAATGGGATGCCCAGGGAGGTGGTGGAGTCACCATCACTGGAGGTGTTTAGGAGGAGACTTGATGGGGTGCTTGGTGCCATGGTTCAGTTGATTAGATGGTGTTGGATGATGGGTTGGACACGATGATCTCAAAGGTCTCTTCCACCTGGGTCTATCTATTCTATTATTCTATTCTATTCTATTCTATTCTATTCTATTCTATTCTATTCTATTCTATTCTACTCTACTCTACTCTACTCTACTCTACTCTACTCTATTCATTGATGTCAAATGATAGGAAAAGGAGCAGTGGGTGCAAGCTGGAGCATAGGAGGTTCTGTGTCCACATAAGGAAAACCTTTTTTGCTGTAAGGTTGACAGACCAGCGGAACAGGCTGTCCAGAGAGATTGTGAAGTCTCCTTCTCTGGAGACATTCAAAACTCACCTAGACACATTCCTGTGTGATCTACTCTGGGTGATCCTGCTGTGGCAGGGAGATTGGACTCGATGATCTTTCAAGATCCCTTCCACACCCTAACATTATGTGTTTCTGTGCTATGACTACACAGATTTTCAAGGGTTAGGAGTTCATACCTGTTTTTATTAAAGTTTGAAAATTATGCTGATACTCAACATGAAGGTATTTACTGAAATCAGAAGGTGTTAAATCACTGCAAGATAGAGATTGCCATTCAAAACCACTTAATATTACTTTTCTATGACATTATAAACTGGAAGATAAATCCACGAAGGTGACCTTGATTCAGTATTGCAACATCAATTTCTAGTATAGCAGAAACAGAAGAATGCAGAAACTTCTCCCTTAGCCTTTGATGCTGAAAATCTTCTGCACATATTGATACAATCACATAGAATTCAGCCACTCTGTTCCAATTTATTTCCCCTATAT
The DNA here is from genome assembly GCA_015227895.2 of Colaptes auratus. Lineage (NCBI taxonomy): Eukaryota > Metazoa > Chordata > Aves > Piciformes > Picidae > Colaptes > Colaptes auratus. The sequence goes on from CM037631.1 coordinate 31,482,945, forward strand.
ATCATATTCTACTATTTACTTAGGAATGCTGAGAACAGGATTCACAAAAATGTGTTTGTTCAGGGAGATTCCATAACTGGCCACCGTGAAACACTGAAAGGGACCCCTAACCCTTAGATAAAGGCAGGCACTGGCTTAGAATAGAATAGAATAGAATAGAATAGAATAGAATAGAATAGAATAGAATAGAATGAATAGAATAGAATAGAATGGAATAGAATAGATCAGGTTGGAAGAGACCTTCAAGATCATCGTGTCCAACCGATCATCCAACACCACCTAATCAACTAAACCATGCAACCAAGTACCCCATCAAGTCTCCTCCTGAACACCTCCAATGATGGTGACTCCACCACCTCCTCAGGCAGCCCATTCCAATGGGCAATCACTCTCTCTGTGTAGAACTTCTTCCTAACCTCCAGCCTAAACCTCCCCTGGTGCAGCTTGAGACTGTGTCGTCTTGCTCTGGTGCTGCTTGCCTGGGAGAAGAGACCAACCTCTGCCTGTCTACAACCTCCCTTAAGGTAGTTGTAGAGATTCTTGAGACTCTTGAGATTCTCATCCACTCTTAGCACTGAACCTTCAGCTGTATGGATATGTGATTATGTGACCAGATTGGTCTCTTCCAAAAAATCAGGATGAGGAATGTGCCAAGTATCACCTCATGAGTCGTGACAAGAGCTTATGTGTATAATGAACTGTGAGAAAATGTTAAGAACAGAGCTGCCTTCAGCTGAGAATGTTAATGCATCACTTTTGTGGAAGCTGTATTAAAACTGAGCCAGCTGAGGGATTGGATTGGAGTTTTGTCCTACTGAGATGGAGATTGATTTTGATATATGAAAGGGAATTGAATTTCTTTTATAAATAGATTTGAAAGTTAATTGCAATACCTGGGGTGTAATACAGGAGATTGCATCTGTTTCTTTTAACAGACATTATCAGAATTTTTACACAAGCACCCAAGCCACTTAGTGGAGCTGAGGAGACCTATGGCAGGACCCTCAGAGTACCAGGAGATTTGGCAGCCTTTCCCTTCGCCCAGCTTTGGCTGTGGGTGCACAGGACCAGCTCTGGCACAGTGTGGCTGTAATTTTAGGTCTGGCTTCTGGGAAAGAACTGTGCAAGAAAGAGCTGGGAGAAGGCTCACTGGGCCCTCCCCTGGGCTCAGGAGTTGCATTTGGACTTACTCCTGATCCACAGTCCTTGTCTGAGCTGCACTGTAGGGATACCTGTGCCTGCCCTCGTGCCATTCTGACCTACTGACTTGCCTTCCTGTCATGGCTTTGGACCTGTGTCATCACCAAAGACTTGTCTGGCACATAGGCCCATTGACTGTTTCTCGTCACAATGCCCCACCCTACTCTGCTCCACTTTCTTGAGTATCATGGGACAGAGCCCTTGTCCTGTCCATTTTATTGCCCCTTGGCTCCAGTATCTCATTCCCTTGGAGGGCAGCCCATCAATTGCAGCTTCCTGATAAACTCAGGACCACTTCTTCACTACTGAGAAATAAAATTCTTTCCAAATTCAAAGCTCTCAGCATTCACCCACAGTTACTACTCGGTATTTATTTTTTAAAGCATTGAGTTCTGAAGTAATAAAAACAGAGATATGCTTTAAGGACTTCAATAAGGATTTAAAATCCATGCCAATTTCCAAGCCCATCGCTGTCAACAGCTTAAACCAGAAGGAAGACAATTACAGTTTTGTTTCATTTAGACTTGCTTAAAATTATTTTGACCTCTATGATGTTATCATAGCTCAAATGTTTCTTTCACAAGACAGACATGTGCAAATGCTAATCAGTTCTAACATGAAAAAGTGATAATTAAATCTGATCTCTGATTTCTTTCTATATTCTTCTCAAGATATAAAAAGAAAAAAGGCACAGAGATGTCTGAATATGCTTTAATGAAGTGTGATATTATGTGCAAGTTAATTTGCAAATTCAGTTTCCAGAGTTGCTCTTGCCATGTGCAACCCTTTAGTTGTTTTGGACAATACCTTGTCTTGTTCTGTGATACCTTTTTGCTTTTGCTAACCAAAGAATGTTCCTGAAGCTGAAATGTCACTGTGTTTTTTCAGATGGTGGACATAAAGATTTCTATATTGTGTGTGTGTCTGGACAGATGGGCAGATGACACCAAGTTGGGAGCAGATGTTGATCAGTTAGAGGGCAGAAGGGCCCTGCAGAGGGACCTTGACTGACTGGACAGATGGGCGGAGTCCAACAGGATGACATTCAACAAGTCCAAGTGCCGGGTGCTGCACTTTGTCTGCAGCAACCCCATGCAGCGCTTCAGGCTGGGGTCAGAGTGGATGGAGAGAGGCCAGGCAGAAAGGGACCTAGGGGTACTGGTGGTCAGCAGCTGGACATGAGCCAGCAGTGTGCCCAGGTGGACAAAGAAGGCCAATGGCATCATGGCATGCATCTGAAATAGCGTGGCCAGCAGGAACAGGGAAGACATTGTGCCCTGTACTCTGCACTGGTTAGGCCACACCTTGAGTCCTGTGTCCAGTTCTGGGCCCCTCAATTTAAGAAAGACATTGAGACACTTGAACGTGTCCAGAGAAGGGGCTACGAGGCTCGGGAGAGGCCTTGAGCACAAGCCCTATGAGGAGAGGCTGAGGGAACTGGGATTGTTTAGCCTGGAGAAGAGGAGGCTCAGGGGAGACCTCATTGCTCTCTACAACTACCTGAAGGGAGGTTGTAGCCAGCTGGGGGTTGGTCTCTTCTCCCAAAAAAACAGCACCAGAACAAGAGGACACAGGGGAGGTTTAGGCTCAAGGTGAGGGGTCGGAGTGGCTGGAGAGCTGCCAAACAGAGAGGGACCTGGGGGTTCTGATTGACAGCTGTCTAAACATAAGCCAGCAGTGTGCCCAGGTGGCCAAGAAGGCCAATGGCATCCTGGCCTGCATTAGGAATAGCGTGGCCAGCAGGAGCAGGGAGGTCATTGTGCCCCTTGTACTCTGCATTGGTTAGGCCACACCTTGAGTCCTGTGTCCAGTTCTGGGCCCTTCAGTTTAGGAAGGACATTGAGATACTTGAATGTGTCCAGAGAAGGGCTACGAGGCTGGTGAGAGGCCTTGAGCACAAGCCATATGAGGAGAGGCTGAGGGAGCTGGGATTGTTTAGCCTGGAGAACAGCTGGCTCAGGGGAGACCTTGTTGCTCTCTACAACTACCTGAAAGGTGGTTGTAGCCAGGAGGGGGTTGGTCTCGTCTCCCAGGCAACCAGCACCAGAACAAGAGGACACAGTCTCAAGCTGCACCAGGGGAAGGTTAGGCTCAAGGTGAGGATAAAGTTCTTCCCAGAGAGAGTGGAATGGGCTGCCCAGGAAGGTGGTGGAATCACCATCCCTGGAGGTGTTCAATAGGGGATTGGACGTGGCACTTGGTGCCATGGTCTAGACAGGAGGTCTGTGGTGACAGGTTGGACTCGATGATCTTTGAGGTCTCTTCCAACCTTGGTGACACTGTGATACTGTGAATATATTTCAAGTAAAAACCTATGAAAATTAATTTCTCCTTGAACTGTATAGAAAGTGTGGGGGGTTTTGTTTTTCTGAATAACAGCAGAACTGTTGAAGATCACAAATTCTTATCTATCTTTATATATATTGTGATTGTACAAGGTTATAAAAGCAATGGTTTGAATGCTTCCTATCTGAAAGAGCTTTGCTTTGGTTTCCCCTAGAACTCTTTATTTTCAAGGACAGCTTTTCTTGTTATAGATTAAGGATGTGATGAATGGAATGATAATTCGTGTCAATTAGATGATTCTGATTAAAGTAAAACCTAAAGCAGAAGCACGGATGGTGAAAAAGGGGATCAGACACTGGAAATTGTGCCTTGTGCAACTAGAGTAAGATTTTTTTTTAGGTTTTATTATAACCAGTTGTTTATCTATGATTAATTGTGTTTGCTTTAATATATGAGTATAAAGGCTTTAGTGAAATGTTAGCATAGCATGAATAAGGAACTAACAGCAAATAGCTGGAATAAAATAGACTATGAAATAATAAGTTGTTGAAGGATGAGAAAGGAGGGGAGTTTGCTACCAAAGATGTGAAGGTGATGACACAAGAAACAGTTGAAAGAACTGGCAAGCAACCACAAGGACTCTGCATGCCTCCCACCAGCAGTGCTGACCAGAAGATTACATCATTGAAAGACCACCAGAACTAATTTAAATCAACCTACCTTTTATATGCATATGTATTAGGAATAAGGTATATACATGAGAATTAGATTAAGTTTAGGGGTGTGTGTTGGTAGAGCACAGATGCCCCACGCACCCAGTGCTCTTTGCTTGCCTTTTATTGCCCTAAATGGCTCTTTTCAAAATAAAATTGTTTTTTAATCAAATTTTAATTGGCTTTGTCATTAATAACAAAGGAAAACAAAACAAACATAAAGTATCCACAGCAGATAAACAGAGAGAACAGCACATGCCCATCTTTTTGATTCTGACTCATGGCATCACAGGGAGGGAGACTGTCCAAAGATTTTAAAATGAAGGGAGTGTATAGCTGTGCCAGGTTGCACCCATCCTTGGTGGTGGCTGAAAAGAACCAAGTTTCCAGGTGGACAAACGAAACCTAATCCACGTGGTCAGAGAGAGAGACTTGGTTTTCCCCTTCCCAGGACGAGGGGTCCCCCCTGGGTCAAAGGTGATCTATTCCACTCCCCCTTCCTGTCCAGCAAGCCTATTTAAGGAGAGACACCTCTGAGCTCTCTTTTCCCCTGCATGTGCCTGCTTGACAGACCCATCTGCTACTGCTACTCCCTGTACCCACCATGTGGTCCTCCATGCTGCATCCACACTTTCTGAAGAACTGAATCCATTTGCATCAAGGGAATTCAATCCCAGCTGGAGCTGGTTTTGTATATTTTTCTATTTAGCCTTTACCCTATACTTTTTGCAACCTTCCCTGTTACTGATTGATTTATATATCTATATCTATATCTATCATATCTATATATCTCACAGAATCACAGAATCACCAAGTCCACCATCTCCCTGGGTAGCCCATTCCAATGGCTAACAACTCTCTCTGTTAAGAACTTTCTCCTCACCTTGAGCCTAAACTTCCCCTGGTGCAGCTTGAGACTGTGTCCTCTTGTTCTGGTGCTGGGTGCCTGGGAGAAGAGACCAACTCCTTCCTGGCTACAACCAGCCTTCAGGTAGTTGTAGAGAGCAATAAGGTCTCCTCTGAGCCTCCTCTTCTCCAGGCTAAACAACCCCAGCTCCCTCAGCCTGCATCACAGGGATTGTGCTCAAGGCCTCTCACCAGCCTCGTAGCCCTTCTCTGGACACATTCAAGTATCTCAATGTCCTTCCTAAACTGAAGGGCCCAGAACTGGACACAGGACTCAAGGTGTGGCCTAACCAGTGCTGAGTACAGGGGCACAATGTCTTCCCTGCTCCTGCTGACCACACTATTCTTGATGCATGCCATGATGCCATTGGCCCTCTTGGCCACCTGGGCACACATAGCTGGCTCATGTTTAGCCAGCTGTCAGTCAGCACCCCCAGGTCCCTTTCTGTTTGGCAGCTCTCCAGCCACTCCGACCCCAGCCTTAATTTTTCTTTGTGAACAGAGGCTTCACTTCTTTCAAACCATATCATGTGCACAGTCATTATCAGAACAATCCAACAGAGTGTGCTCATGTACTGTGAGAGCTGGAGTTGTGTTATAGTCAAAAGACTGTATTTGCTGTTGTTTTTATTCTTTAAAAGTAATTATCTGCTGGTTTTATTCTTTAAAAATAATTATCTGTAAAAGCTCTCTTCCCTGTCAGGTTTTACATACATGTGTAAGAATGCAGATGTAATTTTATGTGTATAAATATCTATATCTATATCTATATCTATATCTATATCTATATCTATATCTACATCTATATCTATATCTATAAAGTTTGGCATAGAATGTCTCCAGGGGAAACAATCATCCCGTTATATAATTAAACAGAGGAAGAGGGAATTCTAAATGCAAACAGCGGTGTAAAATGTTCATGAAAATGTCAGGATCTAACTGATAGCACAAGGATCCACTAAGCATTGCCTGTGAAAGTATTGTACCCTAGGGCCATCTTGTGCATGTACTTTTAGGGAAGTGAACTGATAAGAGGCTGAAGGAATTATAGGAGTCTTAGGGAATGACGGAGCTGAAATGGGTTCTCCTGCTGGTGGATGCTTGCAAAAAGTTCTGATGGATAAACATTGTGATGTCCAGATAATGTGGAAGTTGTTTTTCTCTTTCTGTAAAAGTGGGGTGGATCTCCAAAGACCAGAGCCCAATATTCAGCAATGGGGACAGCACAAGAATTGGGAGCAAATGCACAGCCTTCCTTGTAATGAATTTTCTCTTGACAGAGTTGGAGCAGAAAATCCCATTCTGCTTAAAGAAACCACTTCAAAACTCTGGAATTGAAACCTGCTCTCTAAATAAAGTAAAGATACAGCCTCAATATAGGCAAAAATATGGCAAGTTTTGGTGTGATGCCTGACACATCTGGATCCTGAATATTTTATACAGGAAAAAAGCAGACAAAGGTATTTCAAAGCCAATATTGCACAGCAGGAAAGAAACACACTGTAAAGCTAAGGTCACAGAATCTGGGCTTTCTTTGCTATCTCCTTTGTCTGGTGTGAAATTTTAACTCCTCCACAAAAAGGATACCACTGGACAGCAAGTTAATTCACATTTTTGAAAAGTTTGTTTCCTCAGCCCATAGCAAATGCAAGGGGTTTAGATGAATTTGAAGTGCATGAAAGAGCTCAGAGAGATGGTTCTGGGAAGAGATCTTGTACAGTTACTCCCTCAGGGAAGTAATTTTCACTGTGCCTCAAAACTCAGACTCTAAAATAAGAATATTACTGTTGCTGTGAAGGTTGTCAAAGGATAAAATTCATTACTGATTAAAATTAGCAGTCATGTCACTACTACTGTCATTAACATTGCAATGATTTTGTGTACCAAACTCCTGCCAATGCTCTCTTGTAATATAATTAGGCTGCACCACCTCCCTACAGGTGAAGCTTTTCTCTATGGCAAAACGCTTGCAGCACTTGAGACCTCTCTCTAGCCCATGACATGTAAGGCTCAACCCTGAGGATTAGCCTGCTTTGCTTTTCACTTCTTTTACACAGTCGCAATCTCTCTGTTCTGCTCTAAGCTTTAGGCCCCTTTGCTGCATTTATTTTGGTAAGACTGAGCAATTTATAACAACTGAGAATGAGACTCAAGAGTTGAAAATGTTTTCTGGTGCAAGAACTAGAAACCTTGCAAAATCCTGCTTCCCGACGTGGTTAATTTTGGGATCCATCAGCCTTGAAACCAAATCCCTGCCATAAACATTGCCGTTTTGAATCCGCTACAAGCGATTATCTTTAGGTATTGCGTGCTGCAAATCAGAGAAAATGTCTGGTGCACTGCTGGCATATTTGCAAACAAAAATGTAAGGACTGTGAACATTGAAAGATTTAATCAAACTTAGTTTCATAGTTTCAGTTAGGGTTGGAAGGGACCACAAGGATCAGCTAGTTCCAACCCCCCTGCCATGGGCAGGGACACTCTGCACCAGATCAGGCTGGCCAGAGCCTCATCCAGCCTGGTCTTAAACACTCCCAGGGACAGGGCCTCAACCACCTCCCTGGACAACCCATTCCAGCGCTTCACCACCCTCATGGTGAAGAACTTTCTCCTCACATCTAGCCTGAATCTCCCCACCTCCAGCTTCATTCCATTCCCCCTAGTCCTATCACTACCTGAAAAGTCCCTCCCCAGCCTTCTTGTAGGCCCCCTTCAGATACTGGAAGGCCACAATGCGGTCACCTCGGAGCCTTCTCTTCTTCAGGCTGAACAGCCCCAACTCCTTCAGTCTGTCCTCATAGGAGAGGTGCTCCAGCCCTCTGATCATCCTCGTGGCCCTTCTCTGGACACCTTCCAGCACCTCCAGATCCCTCTTGTAATAGGGGCTCCAGAACTGGACGCAGTACTCCAGGTGGGGTCTCACCAGAGCTGAGTAGAGGGGGAGAATCCCCTCCCTTGACCTGCTGGCCACACTTCTCCTGATGCAGCCCAGGATCTGATTGGCTTTCCGGGCTGCAAGTGCACATTGAGAGCTCATGTTGAGCTTCTCATCCACCAGCACCCCCAAGTCTCTCTCCTCTGGGCTGCTCCCCAGCCAGTAACTACCCAGCCTGTATTTGTGCCTGGGGTTGCCTCGACCCAGATGCAGGACCCTGCACTTGTTCTTGTTGAAGCTCATGAGGTTGGCTTGTGCCCACTTCTCCAGCCTGTCCAGGTCCCTCTGGATGGCATCCCTTCCCTCCAGCCTGTCTGCTACACCACACAGCTTGGTGTCATCAGCAAACTTGCTGAGGGTGTACTCAATGCCACTGTCCCTGGCACCCACAAAGATGTTGAACAAGACCGGTCCCAGGACTGATCCCCTGAGGGACTCCGCTTGTCACTGGCCTCCACTGGGACATGGACCCGTTGACAGCCACTCTTTGGGTGTGGCCATCAAGCCAGTTCTTTATCCATCTAGTGGTCCATCCATCAAACCCGTGTGTCACCAGCTTGGAGACCAGGATGTGGTGTGGGACAGTGTCAAAGGCAACTTTGAGAGTTGTTCCTCATTCTCATTTTACCGTGATTCGATGAACGCAGTGAGTGTGTTACATTATTCAGTTTGTGAACCTTCAGTTCTTTACCCGCACAGCTGACATGTGAATGGTAATTTGATAAATTCTGGTGTTTGCCTAGTTTTAGATTTATTGGTTTTTTTAAAACAGAGCACTTTGAAACTTTCTGTTGCCTCCCCTAGGGAAAAAAAAACCCACCGTTCAAAACCCGAAAAGACATTGTGAGGATGTAGGTTTTCCACTGTTAGATTTTACTCAAGTCTCATTCTCAATGATATGGAATTTTTTTTCATATTTTAAGTAAAATCTGAAAATATAGGATCTGTGGTGCTTAAATAATTAGTGGTGTCCTGTACAAGCTTAGGGCTGAAATAAAAATAACCAGACCCCATGAAGCACATATTCCTGGGAGTTGCATCTTTATGTTGCAATGAGGCCGGTGAGAGGCCTCGAGCACAAGCCCTATGAGGAGAGGCTGAGGGAACTGGGATTGTTTAGCCTGGAGAAGAGGAGGCTCAGGGGAGACCTTATTGCTGTCTACAACTACCTGAAGGAAGGTTGTAGCCAGGAAGGGGTTGGTCTTTTCTCCCAAACAACCAGCACCAGAACAAGAGGACACAGTCTCAAGCTGCACCAGGGGAAGTTTAGGCTCGAGGTGAGGAGAAAGTTGTTAGGCATTGGAATGTGCTACCCAGGGAGGGGGTGGAGTCACCATCCCTGGAGGTGTTCAAGAGGGGGATTGAATGTGGCACTTGGTGCCATAGTTTAATCATGAGATCTGTGGTGACATGCTAGACTTGATGATCTTTGAGGTCTCTTCCAACCTTGGTGATTCTGTGATTCTGTGATTATTGTGTGGCTTCCCTAACAACAGGAGCTCAGCAAATGCCACATTTATGCAGTCTGATGTTTAATTTCCCTTGTTATTTTATTCTTTAGGACTCCTATATTTAAGCTTGTATAGACTGAATTAATAGGAAAAAAATATAACAGTAATAATCACAGAATCATAGAATCAATAAGGTTGGAAAAGACCTCAGAGATCATCAAAGTCCAACCTGTCAACCAACACCCCGTGACTATTAAGCCATGGCTTCAATTGCCACATCCAATCCCCTCTTGAACACCTCCAGGGATGGTGACTCCACCACCTCCCTGGGCAGGACATTCCAATGGGCAACAACTCTTTCTGTGAAGATCTTTCTCCTCACCTCAAGCCTAAACTTATTAAATTAGTCATAAGCTTTTGGTGCCTGGAAGTATCTTTATCTCTATAACCAGACAGGAGCAAGTTGGCATGCTTAGCATTGTTGTCACTGCTACCAAATAATAGCTGAAACATTTGGCAGTGCAACAGGTTATGTCTCAAGGATCAATTTGTAATGTGGGATGCAAACCTGTCTGACTTATGAGGCAACTACTCTCTCCAGAAGCGGTTCTTGTCAGACACATTCATCTGGCCATACTGTGAAGGAGGGAAAAAAAACCCACCAGAAAATAAGACAAGCAGATGATGCCCTTTAGAGAAACAATCAAGTATTAAACTCTCCAGCTTCTCCCCAGAAATGACAATGATGTGAGGGAAGGCAAAGCCTTTTACTTTCATTGATCTCATAAATGACAGCTCATATTTAGACATCTGGGACAATTGTTTCCAAAATTAAGACACTCAAAATAGCAGTTCTTTGTCTAAAATCAGTTCTTTATTCAATATTTCGTTCAATACTGGCAGTATTTCTGATATTCTTAGTTTAAATGGTGTGCAAATCTGATTCTCACTAAAATGTTCTGAAGTTACTACTGCCAGAAAAAGTTTAGAATCAATTTTCAGGCAAATTTGAAGGCAAACACGGCATGAAGCTGTACTCAAAGGCATGAGAGACACAAAAATGCAAGAGTGACTTATTTTCCCACTGAAGATCAACTGAAATTGAACGGAATGAAGAGAAATGAGGTCTGCTGAGAGCTTGGCAAACATATAGGAAGTGTCTTTGTTCCTGGAAGATCATGCAAAATACATCAAAGGGCAACAATTACTCCTTTAGAGAGATGGACAGTCTGAAATGGTAGCAATTATCAACTGGGAACCTCAATCTTACTAACCAGTAATTGGTAAAACTTTGGAAATCACAAAATGTATAGTACAATTAAAGATGCTAAAATTGATTCGATCCAACGCTCTAACTACTACAGAAGTTCTCATCTGCTGGAGTTTTACACATAAGTTCTACTTAGAAAGAAGAAACTCTTAGTTTTCCTTTATCAAGGGCTTGTTACCATAAAGCTCTGCTCACTATTGCTCAGTCGTTTGTAGGAAATTTGTTCCAGGCTCTTCCATCTTCTCTGGAAGGAATCTTCCTGCCAGCTGTTTGCCCATACAGTTTTAAATCTTCCCTGTTTCTGTGGAGGTAATAAAAAGAAATGCTTCCTGCCAGTCCAAAGACCCACACTCTGAGGCACAGAAGACCATACATGCTCAGGATAGGCAAATACATTAGAAAAGGCAAATGCATGGCAGTCTCTCCCAATGTAGTTGCTCATGTCATCCCCGTGACTGAACTGGGCATATGGGGGGTCAACATAAACAAAAGAGAGACAGAGTGGTGAAATGACCTCTTATTTCACATATTTTCAATATCTAGGACCCAGAATGCATAAACACCATAAGCTACTGCAGGTCTTATCATTAGTATCTCTGCTTGCAAAACTGAATATTCAAGGTGGTAGCTAGTAGCCGGTTTTGCCAGGACTCTGGACAAAACTTACAGTCCATGTTGGAGATCTATCAGGGTAATTGAGACATACCTTATTTATGGTGATGAATGCAGAAATGTACCTTATTGGTTTCATAGGATACTGAAAAATCGTTCAAATCAGATATGGACAGCAATGTGTCCATGTGGTATGCTGGGGTTAGTTAGTAAAAGTGTGTCCAGCAGGTCTAGGCAGGTTCTTCTCCCTCTCTACTCTGCCCTGGTTGAGACCACACCTAGAATACTGTATCCAGTTTTGACTCCCCAGTTCAAGAAAGACATGGATCTACTGGAGAGAGTCCAATGAATTACTACAAGGATGATTAAGGGACATGAACATTTCTCCTATGAAGAAAGGCTGAGAGAACTGGGACTCTTTAACCTGGAGAAGAGAGGGCTGAGAGGCGATCTTATTAATGCCTATAAATCTCTGAGGGGTGGGTGTCAAGAGGAAGGAGACAGGCTCTTTTCAGTGACACCCGGTAATAGGAGAAGGAATAATGGATATAAGCCAGAATGCAGGATGTTCCACTTCAACATGAGGAGAAAGTTCTTTACTGTGAGGGTGATGGAGCACTGGGACAGGCTGCCCAGAGAGATTGTGGAGTCTGCTTTCCTGGAGACTTTCAAAGCCAACCTGGACATATTCTGGTGTGGCCTGTCTTAGGTGATCCTGCTTTGGCAGGGGGAGTTGGACCCGATGATCTCTGGAGGTCCCTTTCAACCCCTAATGTTCTGTGATTCTATGATTTTGGGATTCTGTGATGGATCACTTCTTCAACATCACAGTATCACAGTATCACGGTATCGCTAAGGTTGGAAGAGACCTCGAAGATCATCGAGTCCAACCTGTCACCACAGACCTCATGACTAGACCATGGCACCAAGTGCCACGTCCAATCCCCTCTTGAACACCTCCAGGGATGGTGACTCCACCACCCCTCCAGGCAGCACATTCCAATGGCGAGCTACTCTCTCAGTGAAGAACTTTCTCCTCACCTCGAGCCTAAACTTCCCCTGGCACAGCTTGAAACTGTGTCCCCTTGTTCTGGTGCTGGTTGCTAGAGAGAAGAGGCCAACCCCTTCCTGGCCACAACCACCTTTCAGGTAGTTGTAGAGAGCAATGAGGTCGCCCCTGAGCCTCCTCTTCTCCAGGCTAAACAACCCCAGCTCCCTCAGCCTCTCCTCATAGGGCTTGTGCTCAAGGCCTCTCACCAGCCTTGTTGCCCTTCACTGGACACATTCAAGTGTCTCAATGTCCTTCTTAAACTGAGGGGCCCAGAACTGGACACAGGACTCAAGATGTGGTCTAACCAATGCAGAGTACAGGGGCACAATGACTTCCCTGCTCCTGCTGGCCACGCTATTCCTAATGCATGCCATGATGCCATTGGCCTTCTTGGCCACCTGGGCACACTGCTGGCTCATGTTCAGGCAGCTGTCAATCAGCACCCCCAGGTCTCTCTCTGTTTGGCAACTCTCCAGCCACTCCGACCCCAGCCTGTAGCTCTGCATGGGGTTGCTGTGGCCAAAGTGCAGCACCTGGCACTTGGACTTGTTGAATGCCATCCCATTGGACTCTGCCCATCTGTCCATTTGGTCGAGGTCCCTCTGCAGAGCCTTTCTACCCTCTAACTGACCAACATCTGCTCCCAACTTGGTGTCGTCTGCAAATTTGCTGATGACTGTCTCAATCCCCTCATCCAGATTGTCAATGAAGACATCGAAGAGGATGGGGCCCAGCACTGATCCCTGGGGGCCGCCACTGGTCACTGGCTTCCAGCTGGACCTTGGAAAAAAAAATATCTTTACTAAACCCCACCCTGTCCTCCCAGTCTCAGTTATATCACACTGCTGTACCAGCCATTGGAGTAAATGTTGTTTTCCCACACTTAACTGATAACTGTCTTTGAATGCTCACAAAAAGTTCAAAACCACACCAAGACCTATGAGCCCAGCTCTGTGTCAGGACAGCCAGCAGGTCTTTCTGATGACAGTGAGCAAAAATGCTCTGGCCAACAGCACATTTTAACCGCGTAAAAATTCATAAAAGTTCATAAAAATTTATAGGATGCATCCCAGCCACACTCAGGAAATTGAACTAAAGCAGCAGAAAAATAAATAACCCCCCTCCTGTGAGATAGCACAGCTTGCCACTCTCCTGGATACTGATACTCCTGCCCCTATTTGAGAAATGTTGCTTCACTCTGTGGCTCTGCTGACCATGATAGCTGGTTTGGTCCAGAGTAAGGACCCACCAAGGCTCCCAGCATGGTTTAAATCACCTTCCCCCACACACTGTGGGTAAGCCTGTGTCAGGGCCCTGTGAACATTGCCAACCCTTCCTGCCTGTGCCTTGTCACCCAAAGATGCTCCCTACCCTGCTCATGGCTGATGCTCATGTCAGTCCCCTGGGGACCATTGTCCCCTGCCACAGAAACACTACATCAGGGCCAGCCTTCAGCTGCACACCTCCCTGCCCTCACCAATCATAGATCCCAGTGGGCTAAGCCCACCCAAAGGCCCATGTCCCATCCTGGTCTGATCCCCCAGGGAGATGCTTGATGCCTGGGTTTGGTTCTTAATCCACCCAGCCTGCTTTGCTCCTGCATGGTCAGTGGGACAAGCCCAGGCCGTGCTCTGCCTTACTCAGGAGGGATCATCTGTGCTTTGTAACCAGCCTTGGCTTTCCTTCCCTGGCAGAATCTGCTGAGACCAACCTATGAGTCTTGGCCTCCCGAAACACCTGCATGCACTGGGATGGCACACACCAGGGCAGGTGTCACAAACCCTACACTTCATGCTGTAAAAGTACCACTTTAGTGAGGCTCAGCACACCTCTTGGATTGTATGAGATATTCTAAACAAAAGCATATGTGGCCTTCCAGTATCTGAAGGGGGCCTACAAGGAGGCTGGGGGAGGGACTTTTCAGGCTATCAGGTAGTGATAGGACTAGGGGGAACAGAATGAAGCTGGAGGTGGGGAGATTCAGGCTGGATGTGAGGAGGAAGTTCTTCACCATGAGAGTGGTGAAGCCCTGGAATGGGTTGTCCAGGGAGGTGGTTGAGGCCCCGTCCCTGGAGGTGTTTCAGACCAGGCTGGATGAGGCTCTGGTCAGCCTGATCTAGTGTAGGGTGTCCCTGCCCATGGCAGGGGGGTTGGAACTAGCTGATCCTTGTGGTCCCTTCCAACCCTGACTGAAACTATGAAACTATGAAACTATATACAAATGGTGTCATAGCTTTGGGACACAGGAATGCCAGCTAAGACCCAAAGCCAAGCCTTTGCAGAGTGGTCATGGCCAGTCTACTCCATAATGGACAGAGCCATCCCCAGCCCCTTATGCCCTGCAGTCATTTATTAGAGCAGATTTAGAATCAGAGACACAGCCATAAAGCCTGGAATCTTACTGCTTTTGTTGGCTGTTGGAGGCGTTCAGCAGGTGGACAGACCACGATACTGATCTCCTTACACTTGTGTGAGCAGTCAGCTAGGACATACTGAGATCCTTGCCTTTGTCCACCCTTTAAGTATTTGGCAGGAGGAGGTAAGATGCCAGCTGCTCCTCTTTGAGGCCTGCAGAAACCTTCCTCCCTGCAGCAAAAGAGGCAGAGTGAGAGGAGATACATGGTCCAAACTCCATTTCACCCGACAAGGACAAAAACCACAATTCAGATTTAAACACTTATCAGCATTGGTCTGCAGTTAGTAGACAGGCACAATTCTTCAGCTGGTCAGTAACAAGCTATGCCTGAGAAATGCATAAGCAGTCATCCAAAATAGCTGTGTCACTTTGCTCCGCCATCATCCAATTATGCAGCCTAGGTCTGCTATCTGTTTCCTACCCTCATAGGTGCTGATATTTTCTAAACTCTGAACTGGTATTTGCTGTGGCAGAGTGAGGGCCTTTGATTTCGTGTTCAGGTTCAATGCCAGGGAAACATCTCTAATTAAATTAAACACTGCTACTCTCTGCAGAGAAACTAAGACACCAGGAACACATTCATAGGCCCTCATTTTATTTAGCAGCATTGCTCTGCCCCTAGTCTCATCAATAGCAACCTTAAAGTCCATTTATATGCACAGCTGGGCACTCTGAAAAAAAAAAAGGTTTTGTCTAATACTTAATGGGTGTGTGCTCCAATCATTTGGTACTAGTAGATATTAGAGCCATAAAACAACTTTCCCTGTGCTGAAAATTTATTTGGACTAGATGACCTTTGGAGGTCCCTTCCAACCCAGACCATGCTATGATTCTACAATCCCTTTTGAAAATACACATTTTCCACTAATACTCTTCCTTGAATTGAAGGGTAAGTAGAGAAGGCTTTTGGGTTTTGTTCCTTATGTAGGCAGAGTTCCATTTTTTGACACTTACACAGGGATAAGTACAAATGGTCAAGACAAATGTTTATTCAAGTTGTAAAGGGGTTAGAAGAGCATGATACAAGACCAGAGAAACCAATTAACTCATGGGAAGAACATGTTTCTAGGTGCACAGTTTGGTGCTGAAGGAAAAAAAAACCACAACAATTTTGGTCTAATTTAAATGTAGCCATTTCAGAGAAATGGGAAAAAAACTATTATATGAAAAATCCAATAAGGAATGAATTAACTAATAAACCAATCAACCAGTGATGTTTAAAAACAAGTACACTTGTACTTTATCTGGCACTGTCTTTGTGTTGCTGTGAGACCTAGAGGTCCCAGTCAGAACCAAACTCTTTGCCATTCTACAGAAGGATACTTATCTGGGGAGTCTTAAATTCAATGTGTTTTGAGAAATTAGAATATTATGGTCTCTCAGCTTGCTATACTGGGACCAGGACTATTTAATATCTTGATCAATGATGTAGACAGTGGGATTGAGTGCACCCTCAACAGCTTTGCAGATGACTTCAAGCTGAGTGGTGCAGTTGACACACCTGAAGGGTGGGATGCCATTCAGAAGTATTTGGACAAGTTCAAGAAATGGGCCCACATGAAACTCGTGAAGACCAAATGCAAGCTCCTGCACCCAGGCTGGGGCAATACAATACAATACAATACAATACAATACAATACAATACACCAGGTTGGAAGAGACCTTCAAGATCATCGCGTCCAACCCATCAACCAATCCAACCCACCTACCAATCCAACCCACCTAAATACAATACAGTACAATCTCTGCTATCAATATAGCCTGGGGGCTGATGTAATTGAGAGCAGCCCTGCTGAGAAGGATTTGGTGGTACTGGTGGATGGGAAGCTGGATGTAAACACCCTGCAGCCCAGAAAGCAAACCATGTCCTGGACTTCATCAAAAGAAGCATTTCCAGCAGGTTGAAGGAGACGATATTGCCCTTCTACTCTGCTTTGTTAAGACTCCATGTGGAATACTGCATCCAGCTCTGGAGTCCAGTCATGGACCTGTTGGAATGGATTCAGAGAAGAGCCAAAATAATGATCAAAGGGATGGAACACCTCTGCTATAAGGAAAAGCTGAGAGAGGTGGGGTTGTTCAGCCTGGAGAAGACAATGCTCCAGGGAGTGTTACTGTGGCCTTTCAACACCTAAAGGGGGCTTATAAGAAAGATGGGAACAAACTTTTTAGAAGAGCCCTTTACAACAGGGCAAAGGTTTTATAATAATAGAAGGGAGATTCAAATTAGATATAAGGAAGACTTGTTTTACAGTGAGGGTGATGAAACACCAAAACAGGATGCCCAGAGAGGTGTTAAGATCCTTGTCCCTGGAAACATTCAACATCTGAACAACCTGATCTAGTTGAAGATGTCCTTGCTCATTGAACTGAACCAAATGGTCCCTTCCAACCCAAACTCTTCTAAGATTCTATGCTTGTATGGAAGTCTGCTTATACTGTGTTCACTGGAGATCAAGATCTCTGACAACATTTATATGTAAGTAATGGTAATTGTAACAAAGAACCAGAACAGGTTGCACTTGGATGTTATCAGACAGGCAAATGACTCAGAAAGAAATTTCTGACATATTTTGGACATTTCTGAGTTTTCACTATGTTTGTGTTCACTAGCAAGTATGTAGAAATATTTTATACAATGAACTGACAATTACATTTCTTTGGCCATAAACAAAGTCTTCATAGGTAGACAGGTGGATAATGTTGAGTGATGCAAGTGCGAAATGTAGCCAGTGATTGGTTTTCAGATCTAATTTGTCAGCATGCAGAACATAAATACTGTAAAGACATTTCTTTGAACAATTTCAAAATGCTTCCAAATGTAAGTGGAGTCAGCATCCCTGGAGGTCTTCAAGAGGGGATTGGACATGGCATTTGGTGCCATGATCTAGTAGTCATGAGATCGTGGGTAACAGGTTGGACTTGATGATCTTTGAGGTCTTTTCCTACCTTATTGATTCTGTGATTCTAATTACATAAAATATACAGTAAAGAAAAAGTATGCTGAGAGACCTAGCAAATGTAATGTTGTACCAGTCTGTTTAAAGATTCCTGATGGCTTTAGGATATAATAACACCTGTTAGGAGGAAGCTGTTCAAAGGGTATGCCAGCTTCATCACTGTCTAGTACCACAGGCTGTCACTTAATCTGCATGTAAACTACAGCCCCAACCTATGGAGCTGCAAATAAAGATCTCAGTTTGCTAGAACTTTATATCCACTTCAAACACATATAAATGAATATTCAACCTGCAAAATAGAAGAAAACAGGCACAGATTCTGTTTGATAAATAACATATCTAGTGCATCAGATTGGCTTTTATATTCCTGTAGCTTCATTATAGCTGTGGAGGATTTTTGTTACCTGTTAGAATAGAAATTGTCTCCATATGTATGATAGAAGGTACATCTATCAGAAGGAATTTGGCAGAAGAAAACATTGTGTTATGATGACACTTTCAGCATCATCATAACAGCTTGGAACATTATCAGTTGTTGTATACATTAATTTAGCTGAATACATTGAATATATAAATACTGGATTGCATTTCGTAGCTTCAGGTGTTACAGATCTTCAGCATCTTGCTGTGGTGGTGAGAGAAAGTTCTCCCCTGTCGCTGTATAGGGGTCGGGGTAAGGATAAGGTGACGGTCCGTGCGACAAGAATCAAACACAAGCAGAGCACACAGAAGGCCAAAAAGCAAGCAATGTTTATTCCAGCACACAACCTATATATTGTGTGTAGTGTTAGTGTGGCTGCCTGTAATTGGTTAATGAACTTTTCTCAAGATTCTCATGGGTCAGTGATAGCATTGCTATAGTTACTTGTTAAGTTAGTCCAGGTGGCCTCCCATCTTATCTTGTGGTTTCTCATTCCCACTCAGTCTGTCCGGGGAGTTTCCAGCTTCTGATGGAAGTGCAGTGATGTTTTCTCACCAGGGCTCTTCCGAGGGTTCACAGATACATCACAGTCCCCCACACTCCCTCACACACAAAGAAACCACGGCTAACTCAGTCAGAGAAGCAGATGAATGTGCTGTATTTTACAAGCAGAATGAAATGCAGTGAATATGTACACCATATACAGTATTTACAATATAATACAATAATACAATAATACAATACACCACCAGGTTGGAAGAGACCTTCAAGATCATCGCGTCCAACCCATCAACCAATCCAACCCACCTAAATACAATACAATACAGTACAATACAATACAATACAATACAACCCACCTAAACAACTAAACAGTGGCACCAAGCACCCCATCAAGCCTCTTCGTGAACACCTCCAATGAAGGTGACTCCACCACCTCCACGGGCAGCCGATTCCAATGGGCAATCACTCTCTCGGTATAGAACTTCTTCCCAACATCCAGTCTAAACCTGCCCTGGCGCAGCCTGAGACTGTGTCCTCTTGTTCTGGTACTGGCTGCCTGGGAGAAGAGACCAACCTCTGCCTGGCTACAACCTCCCTTCAGGTAGTTGTAGAGAGCAATAAGGTCACCCCTGAGTCTCCTCCTCTCCAGGCTAAGCAACCCCAGCTCCCTCAGCCTCTCCTCATAGGGCTTGTCTTCCAAACCCCTCACCAACTTTGTTGCCCTTCTCTGGACACGCTCCAGCAAGACAACATCCTTCCTAAACTGAGGGGCCCAGAACTGGACAGAATGTATGTACAGAAATATACAGCAATGAACATAATACAGAAGACCTTTCCCTCCTCCAGCCAGGAGGGTCCCCCCTGGCCCTGTACCCCTCTCTCCCCCTACCTCCCTTTTCCCCAAAAAGGGTTAGAGAGAGAGAAGAAGGTAATTAAGGAGGAAATTCTGTTAGCTCAAAGCATGTGCAAGAATTAGTTTTCTTATCTGGTTAGACTTTGTTAATTCAAGGTTGACTCTGTCCAGCAGCTGTTGCTTCAGAGAGAGACAGAAACAGACAGGCCAACAGGAACAGACAGAACTGAACTGAAATTCAAACAGAACTAAAACTTAAAGTTGCATTCTACCAATCTACCAATGAAATTCGTTTAGACTTTATCTTTGTTTTCAATTATTTCACCAAAACATTCAGCCAGAGTGTTCCAGCAACTGTCCCTTTCTTAAAGGCACAGCCTAAAATGGTCACACTTGTCAGAAAAGGAGCCTATCAAGTTAAACAACACAATGAAAATTCAATCCACATGTGAAACTTCTATAAATTATATTACAACAGTTTTTATACATTAGAAGTACTTTGCTTCAGTTAATTTTCTTTCTCCTGTATTCCAAATACCACCTTTTATTTTTGTATACAGTTACATAGTTTATAATAAAGATTAAATCTGTCATTTATTTTAAAGTCAGATTTGACCTTTACATTCTAACATAACAGCAGAGAATTTTACAGTGCTGAAGATTTACTAATATTCCGGTATACTTTGATGGCTAAGCCCCTATCCCTCAGCCTGTCACAGATATAAATAATGAAATGTTTCCATGGTGATATTTACTCAAATCATATGGAATGTCTAATGTCAAACAGCAGACATTAACTATTTGCCTACAGAGACTGGGAAACTGATATTCTACAGGTGTTTGTAAAGGGTGTTTCCCCAGGGCTTTGAGGAGCTCCCCAGGGCTTTGAGGACCTCTCCACCTTTTTTTCTAACCCCATGCAGTGTTACAGGCTGGGGTCAGAGTGGCTGGAGAGCTGCCAAACAGAAAGGGACCTGGGGGTGCTGATTGACAGCCATCTGAACATGAGCCAGCAATGTGCCCAGGTGGCCAAGAAGGCCAATGGCATCATGGCATGCATCAAGAATAGTGTGGCCAGCAGGAGCAGGGAAGTCATTGTGCCCCTGTACTCAGCACTGGTTAGGCCACACCTTGAGTCCTGTGTCCAGTTCTGGGCCCCTCAATTTAAGAAGGACATTGAGACACTTGAACATGTCCAGAGAAGGGCAACAAGGCTGGTGAGAGGCCTCGAGCCCAATCCCTGTGAGGAGAGGCTGAGGGAGCTGGGATTATTTAGCCTGGAGAAGAGGAGGCTGAGGGGAGATCTTACTGCTGTCTACAACTACCTGAAGTGTGGTTGTAGCCAGGAATGGGTTGGTCTCTTCTCCCAGGCAACCAGCACCAGAACAAGAGGACACAGTTTCAAGCTGCACCAGGGGAAGTTTAGGCTCGAGGTGAGGAGAAAGTTCTTCACAGAGAGAGTTGTTAGCCATTGGAATGTGCTGCCCAGGGAGGTGGTGGAGTCACCATCCCTGGAGGTGTTCAAGAGGGGATTGGACGTGGCACTTGGTGTCATGGTTTAGTCATGAGGTCTGTGGTGACAGGTTGAACTCGATGATCTTTGAGGTCTCTTCCAACCTTGGTGATTCTGTGATTCTGTGAAAAGAATATAATTCTATCTTTGTATTCAGGAGTATAACCTTAATGTTTTAAACAAGGCACAATTTTTAATTAAAAAGCCCAAAATGTAAATATCTCTAACAAGGAAAAGGATCTGGTGGTCCAGCAGATTAGACATGACTTTACAGGTGATGTAATCACAAGTGATACACATTTCCAAATGTTTTTTACCTTCTGTATAAGGCTTCAGTGTGAATAATTCAGCATACCCTAAAGTAATTTGAAGTGAAATTTGCAGGAGTTTTGCCCCTATTTTATACTGGGATGTGATTTTGATCATTGGTGAAAACTGAGGCCTGTGGTCCACCAGCTTAAAGAAGAATAGTTGTCCTGAAATCATGGTTAATAAATATCAGCTGAGGTTCTGAGCAGTTGTTTGCATTCTTAACAATGACAGGTACTGGGATTTCAGGGAAAATAATGTGCCAAGTACAAGTAACAAGGATAAACAGTAACTACAGGATAAATATTTGAAGGGCAGCCATGAAAAGGATAGGAAGTACCTTCCTTGCACAGTGTTGCAACCAGGAGCCAAAAGAAAAACTCAGAAAATACATTTTAAAAACACATACAGGAAAAATAACCACTCAGGTCTTGAAGGATATGATATAAAATTAATTTGATAAATAGTATTAGAAAGGATATTCTTAAGAAAATAGGAAGGCTGCAAGGCACAGTTTTTGACTTAAGAGATTCTTTGTTCATCCAGTGTCTATGAATGATACCCTATCTCCTTTGAAGTCAAGAGCAAACCACCTACTGAGGTCAAGAATTCACCCCAGACTCCTAGGATTTAAAACACTAATCTGCAGTGCTGCTAGAAAGAAATCCTACTTCTGATACCTTTTACCTTGATATACAGGAATATCTATGATAACTAAAAACCTTTGTGATTATCAAAACTGATTCTCCTGATTGAAATCCCACTGTTTTATTTCAATGCCCTTCCACACATATACATGCCACTAAAACATCTTTTCTTTCAAAAGCTTCATGCTTCCAGTCTAGCAGCATGTATTCCTAGGTGGTTGGTTCAACCTATATGTAAGACTTATCTTAAAATAGGCTTCAGCAAAATTATTAAATGCTTTATTAAATGCCTGTAGATCCATATTCCATATAGGTTGTCATGGGTGGGTCTCTTCTGCCAGGCAGCCAGTACCAGAACAAGAGGACACAGTCTCAGGCTGTGCCAGGGGATGTTTAGGCTGGATGTTAGGAAGAAGTTCTATACAGAGAGAGTGATTGCCCATTGGAATGGGCCCGTGGAGGTGGTGGAGTCACCATCATTGGAGGTGTTCAGGAGGAGACTTGATGGGGTGCTTGGTGCCACTGTTTAGTTGTTTAGGTGGGTTGGATTGGTTGATGGGTTGGATGCGGTGATCTTGAAGGTCTCTTCCAACCTGGTTTGGTTTATTCTATTGTGTTGGTTTATTCTATTGTATTGGTTTATTTAGGGGGAAAATTGCAACAGAAGCAGTAGGTTTATGAGTATTATTGGAGTAACACTGTGTGTGGCAAGGGCCCAGATTGTCTCTTACAGAATTCCAGACTATTTTGCTTTTGTGTCAGCCACCTCGATGTCAGG
Organism: Colaptes auratus; assembly: GCA_015227895.2. Lineage (NCBI taxonomy): Eukaryota > Metazoa > Chordata > Aves > Piciformes > Picidae > Colaptes > Colaptes auratus. The sequence goes on from CM037631.1 coordinate 31,505,767, forward strand.
CAGCCACGTTGTGAAGGGACAGCATTTGTGTTGGGATATTACAGCCTCAGCACTGCCTAACAGTGAAAGGCAAATGGGACGCTCTCAAGGCATGGATGGTGGACGACAAAGAACCACTCATCTCATTCTTTTTGGCATGCTAGAGAAGTTTTATGGGCAGGTTTTCCCAGCATTATCTCAGAAGTTATGGGTTCTCACCTTCTTATTAAAAGGATGAAGTCTCAGTTTTGGCTTCCTTTTCCCCTACAGGACAGTAGATTTTATTGGTTTTGGTCAGATCACAAAACAGGTTAGAGTACTTTTATCAGCTGTGATCCTTCCACCTAAACAAAACAGGACATGTACTAGAATAAAGCAGGAGGGAACACACTGAATATTTATGTTGCTTGTGGAAACCAGGGGTCTGTGAAGGACATCTGTATGTATTGCTTTGTTTGATTTATCATGATGATGAGAGTCTGTTGGAAGGAAAGGCCAAGATACAGACAATTTTGCCTGTAGAGGACTGAAAGACGGTGTCATACTTTGCTTCCAAGATGAAAAAGCATGCATCAGACCTGACAGTTACTGCAAAACATGAAACAGTGGCAGGTAAGGCCTTGCCTTTCTCTAATTTATCTGGCTGTGGTCCTTTAGCTAACAAAGAACTTTTCAGATTACTACCCAGCCAGCCTCCAATCTGGCACTCGAGGAATGCAGCTGCAAAATCTGGGAAGAGCTCATTTGCAGCAAATGCCACCCAGATAGGCCAAACCCAATTATGGTTAACCAAAATTTGATGCACTTGAGCACAAAAGAAATTTTACTGGCATAAGGTTATGTAATGTATAATGTATGCCCAAACATACATCTACGGACCAGTCATGATGTATTTCAGTTTGGACAAAACCCTATAGTTGTTTGAATTAAGGAGTAAAAGAGGTTTCAAACCTTTATGGCGACCAGAGAGGATGCCCAAACAGATGGGACAGAAAGTCCTATTTTGGTCACAGTACATTCAGGATAAATTCTATCACTTTTGCAGAATTCTTGCAGTCCTTTATTGCTATCTGAGATGATAAAGCTAATCCAAGTATCTCATGCATTTTCTGCACTGTGGCATAAGTAATGTGCATGACACGCTTTCCAGCAACACTGATTTAAGGAAGCGAATTGCTTGACTGACTAGGTATCAGCCTAGCACTCAAAAGAGCACTATTATTAATTACAAAAAAAAAAAAAAAAAAAAAAAGAGGATATTAAGATTCAAATAATTTCAATCTAATATTAGGAAACCCTTCCCAATAGATTCCCCTGAATTTAATAAGGACAACTGAAACACTCTGATTGTTAGCAGTTCACCTAGCTTGTGAGGGAAACGAAATGTACAACTAGAATCTTAGATGCCACAATGTAAAAATGGATATTCTGCAGCAGTGTTACCCTTAGTAAGAAAGGTAAGAAAAAAAGCCAAAAAAACCCCTCAAAACCAAACAACAAAAAAACCCAAACTAAACAAAACCTCCAAAAGTCTATGCATATGATTCTGTGATGGAAAGATCTAGGTACTGATTAGCGTTCCTTGTCAAGTCCCATATTCAATGATTTTTCTCCTGTGCTGTACTGCAGAATGCTAATGGAAATTTTGGTCATTGTCCAGTGCTAAGGATGTCCAGGAGATTAAAAGATTTATTCATGACAGACAACTGAAGTGTCACAGACTGTCCTGCACTTTCAGCTAAGTGGAATAAAGTGTCTGTCATTCTTTTTTGCATTTATCCCTCATCTTGATTTTTGTGGGGGGAAAGGGATGCTTCATTGACAATTCATGTTCTGGAGAGCAAAGGCAGTTGTGTATTTCTGTCTTTTCCAAGAGCTGAAGATACAGATCTCTTTCAAGGTCTCAGTTTAAGAAGGACATTGAGACACTTGAATGTGTCCAGAGAATGGCTATGAGGCTGGTGAGAGGCCTTGAGCACAAGCCCTATGAGGAGAGACTGAGGTAGCTGGGATTGTTTAGCCTGGAGAAGAGGAGGCTCAGGGGAGACCTCATTGCTATCTACAACTACCTGAAGGGTGGTTGTGGCCAAGAGGGGGTTAGTCTCTTCTCCCAGGCAACCAGCACCAGAACAAGAGGACACAGTCTCAAGCTGTGCCAGGGAAGTTTAGGCTGGAGGTGAGGAGAAAGTTCTTCACTGAGAGTGTTGTTAGCCATTGGAATGGGCTGCCCAGGGAGTTGGTGCAGTCACCATCCCTGGAGGTGTTCCAGAGGGGCTTGGACATGGCAGTCAGTGCCATGGTTTAGTCATGAGGTCTTTGGTGACAGGTTGGACTTGATGATCTTTGAGGTCTTTTCCAACCTTGGTGATTCCATGATTCCGTGATTTGAAATACTAAATGGAGGAATTGCTGAGCAAGAAATCATGTCTTGGTGATGTGATCACGAAAAAGAATCTTAAAGAAGTATTTTAATGATGATTTTGACTGTTACAGTCCAAAATTAGATGGAACCACTTCTGTATGCTCTTACTATTGCCAAACTGTCACGTGTCCCAGCACTGAATTACGGGCACGGACAGTGCTCTGAATTTCCTTGGCACATACAGGCTGAGGAGCAGGCACAGGTAGCTCCTCTTCTCCCATGACAGTGGGGTTGGGCAGGATGTGGCTGATCACACTTCCTGCTTTGCAAGCTGATACACAAAAGATTGTGGCTCTCCAGTCTGCTGTTCATAGCTGTAGCAGATGTTTGGGTTTGCTGAGATTCAAGCAAGTTCTCCACTCTCCTGGGCAGTCTCACCCTCAGAGGTGCCATCCCCTTTAAGATGTGGTGGCTCTTTTCCAACTGGTGGGACTGGCAGATATCACAGTATCACAGTATCACCAAGGTTGGAAGAGACCTCAAAGATCATTGAGTCCAGCCTGTCACCACAGACCTCATGACTAGACTATGGCACCAAGTGCCATGTCCAATCCCCTCTTGAACACCTCCAGGGACGGTAACTCCACCTGGCTGTGTCTGTAGGGTAGCTTGCGAAGGACTCTTTGCAGGCTCCTGGGTAAACTGAGACATGATGGCTTTTCCCAGGCTGCTGTTTTCTCTCTGGACTGCAGAGGCTGGTAGTGTGCATGCAAGTGAGCAGACCTTAGTACAAGCAATAGCAAGAAGCTCAACAGTGAGAGCTTAAGAACAAATCATGGTAGCAAAGAGCAAACAGCTCAGGCAAAGAGGCAAAAAGTGACTTGTTTACAGCTTGGGGCATACATATACATTACTTGGACCTTCAATTTGGACCAATGTTCACCTTGATTAGACCTTTTCAGCCTATGACCAAGCATGTGGCTAGAATTACACCCAAACTTGGAAGACGCACAGGCATGGCATGAGCATCCCATGCAATGCTCTCAATGGTGTTGTTTACCCCAAAGAAGGCAGGTTGGGTTGTTTGCTGAGACTGATTGGTGCCCTGGTCTTTTTTTTCCCCAACTCTAGGCTGAGCACCCACTCCAGAAAGGAAGGGGAAGGGAGGGATGTAAGCCAAACATGTTGGGACGAGTTTTGGCAATATCTGGAGCATAATTCTGGGCATAGGATGCCTTCACAACATGCCCCTACAAGTGCTTATGTCCCCTGAATGACATCAAATGAGAACGTAGCATGTAATGTCATGGTACAAAACTACAAAGATCTAGTTGTGCTTTGGAGAGGGTTATTATGTGCACTAGAGAGGATGTTTTGTTTGAGATGGCAGTGAATGAACTTTGAAAAATGGTTTGCCACTCCAAGGATGAATGAGGAAGTGCTAGTGCAGTTATTGAAACCCTGGTCTGTATTAAAGAAATACTCTCAAATGTCACCATTTCCACAAGATTTGAAAGTACTTTTCAGCTTGTAAAGGGCCTCTGCTGCTTGTTCTAGTCTGTGTTTTATATTTCTGCAGAAATTTTACCAACGCAAAGGTAGAGAGAAGCAGAAACCTATCTCCTGAACTATGCTCCTGTGATCTGACAGGTATTTTAATCTATTGATTCCACAAACCACAAGGATCATTTCAGTTAGAGTTTCCAGTTAAGAGTTCATGCAGCCTGGGCAGCCTAATCTAGCTGAGGATGCCCCTGCTTACTGCAGAGGGGGGGACTAGATGACCTTCAGAGGTCCCTTCCAACCCAGACCGTTCTATAATTGTATGATTCCGTTTTACCTCCTATGAAAAGTCTTAACAGATCTTCCCAAACATAAATGTGATAACTCAAGTGAGTGGAACAAACAGGATTTTCTAAAATCTATTTTTCATTTTTAAAGTATATGTAGCTTCTTAAAAGATGCTATATTAGTGCAGGGGTGCAATGGGCTTTCTTTAAAGACAGTTTTTCAGCTGGAGAGAGAAAGTTGCTCTTGAGGTATAACAGAAGAAACAACTTGAGATTTTAAGTGAGGTCTTCTGCTAACATAAAAGAGAGTGATTCCAGTGAAGACAGTGGAGTTCTGCAGATTTATGTCTCCTAAGAATGTGTTTGACAGTGGCAAGTGGACTGAAAAGGCAGTCATTTCTCAGCAAAACGAAAATGAGAGGACCAAAAGCCACCTAATATGTATTCAAGAGGGATTTCTCAAAAATAAAAGGACAATAATAAATGCCTTATACTAGAAATGGAACAATGATGCAAGCAAGAAGAAGAAAAAAATTTACAGTTAGAAGCTGCCGAGAAAAGATCATAAGGGAAACAAAATGTCAAGCTGGGCTGAAGCCAGCTGAATATTGCAACAAGAATAACAATGCAACCAAATAATAATAGAGGGAAAAATAAAATCAGTAGGGAGAATAAACTTATTAATTGGAGGCTGTGGCATGAGGCTCCAAATACTTCACATGCAATTTTGAGACCAACTTTTTCCCATCAGGAGTAGTTTTTGACTGCAGTTGATGGCCACAGCAACCCCATGCAGAGCTTCAGGCTGGGGTTGGAGTGGCTGAGAGCTCCCAAACAGAGAGGGACCTGGGGGTGCTGATTGACAGCTGCCTGAACATGAGCCAGCAGTGTGCCCAGGTGGCCAAGAAGGCCAATGGCATCCTGGCCTGCATTAGGAATAGCGTGGCCAGCAGGAGCAGAGAAATCATTGTGCCCCTGTACTCTGCACTGGTTAGGCCACACCTTGAGTCCTGTGTCCAGTTCTCAGTTTAGGAAGGACATTGAGACACTTGAATGTGTCCAGAGAAGGGCAACAAGGCTGGTGAGAGGCCTTGAGCACAAGCCCTATGAGGAGAGGCTGAGGGAGCTGGGGTTGTTTAGCCTGGAGAAGAGGAGGCTCAGGGGAGACCTCATTGATCTCTACAACTACCTGAAAGGTGGTTGTAGCCAGGAAGGGGTTGGCCTCTTCTCTCTAGCAACCAGCACCAGAACAAGAGGACACAGTCTCAAGCTGCACCAGGGGAAATTTAGGCTCGAGGTGAGGAGAAAGTTTTTCACTGAGAGAGTCGTTCGCCATTGGAATGTGCTGCCCAGGGAGGTGGTGGAGTTGCCGTCCCTGGAGGTGTTCAAGAGGGGATTGGACGTGGCACTTGGTGCCATGGTCTAGTCATGAGGTCTGTGGTGACAGGTGGGACTTGATCTTCGAGGTCTCTTCCAACCTTGGTGATACTGTGATACTGTGACATCTGTAGTTAGTAAGAAGTACTACATTTGACAAAAACGATTTTTCACAGGAACAATTTTTTCTTCTTTTTGTAATTTTGTACTTCTGTTGATTTTTTCAGTTTAAAAACCTTGCAAAATTACTCCATGGCAGTTAAGAGTGAGAACTCTGAAGATTTTTACGTTTCCTTTTCCACTAAACCTAATAGGAACCTGTACCCATAAAATCCAGGGGAGGGCAGCAAGAAAAGGAAAAAAAAAAAAAAAGTTTCAAGTGAACCAGGAACTGGTAAAAGAAATATTTTTTTTCCCAGAATCAAGCTTAATATGGAGTATAAAGGTCAAGTATAAGACAAAAGGTGATATCAGTACCATTATATGTATTGTAAAGCTCATTGTAGAATAGAATAGAATAGAATAGAATAGAATAGAATAGAATAGAATAGAATAGAATAGAATAGACCAGGTTGGAAGAGACCTTCAAGATCATCATGTCTGACCCATCATCCAACACCACCTAAACAACTAAACCGTGGCACCAAGCATCCCATCAAGTCTCCTCCTAAACACCCCCAATGGTGGTGACTCCACCACCTCCCCGGGCAATCCATTCCAATGGGCAATCACTCTCTCTATGAAGAATTTCTTCCTAATATCCAGTCTAAACCTCTCCTGGTGCAGCTCGAGACTGTGTCCTCTTGTTCTGGTGCTGGTTGCCTGGAAGAAGAGACCAGCCCCTGCCTGTCTACAACCTCCCTTCAGGTAGTTGTAGAGAGCAAGAAGGTCTTCCTCGAGCCTCCTCTTCTCCAGGCTAAGCAACCCCAGCTCCCTCAGCCTCTCCTCATAGGGCTTGTGCTCCAAACCCCTCACCAACTTTGTTGCCCTTCTCCGGACACATTCCAGCAAGTTAACATTATGTAGTAATTTTGCTCAAATAACTAACAATAATCACATTGGCAGAAAAAGCAAGTTGCTCAGATGAGCTCACAAAGTGACCTATAGGTAAATACTAGCTATAGGACTAATGGATATGGATCTAAAATGCTATAATGGATCTAAAATTCTATAAATAGAATATGTCAATATGGAAGCCTTGAGCCAAACTGACATAATTTACTCTCGCCCTTGAAGAATGAACCTATTAAATTTCCTAATGTCAGACCTTTGCTGACATCACAGAAAATGCAAGACACTTCAAAATAATAACAATAATTTGTAACTTATCTTTTACCCAACAGTAAGAAGGTTTACAGTGCAGCCTGTGTATTACAGACCAGGCGTGGTTCAGGGGTGCTTAGGTACATTGACCTCTGTTGTGGTCCACATCTTTCTCTCAGGTTTATCAAGGGATTAATTTTCTTACTCAAGCTCAGTCTTTCTCCTTATCACACTTCATATTTAGGAAACTAAAGTGAAAATCCCCACTCATTGCTGCTTTTCTTTCTTCAAAGCACTGACTGCAAACAGACCCTTCCAAGGTTTCTTCTTGTCATTACTCTTACAGTTTCTGTCTTGCCTCTCCGCTCTGATTCTTTGACATACTCTAAAGTCAGCCTGTTATTTTTACATATATATATATATATATATATATATAAAATCTCTGTGTCATGATCTTTATGAATTAATTTCACTGATTTTGCTGGCTTTATCTCCTAAAATAGCTGTTCCTCCTTTGGGTTTTGTTTGTTATTGTGAATGCTACAGGAACATGTATAAAGGGCATGGGTACACAAGAAACTGTAGCCTACTTAACACATTGCAGTTCTGACCTCGGCTCTCAGCCTCACAGGTTTATATATATATATATATATATATATATATATATATATATATGCTTTTAATTAGTTCCAGAAATGGAGAAAACTGACTGAGGAAGAATTATTCATGTTCTGGTAATCAGAGAACACAGCCAGAACACCTGATTCTACAGAAATGGCCTGAAAGAAGGAGAATTTTATTGGATCTTTTGTTTTCTAAACCAGTGCCAGGACCTGCATTTTAACTTAATTTTAAACAGTGAATTACAATGACTAATGAATTTTATTTTGTGCAAGTTTTGAGTGAAATCTGAATATTCCAAGTTCTATTGTGTTTTGTTGCTGGCTTCTTTTAACACAACAAAAGATACTTTTTTTGGTAAGAGCTTTCTAAATAGAATTTCTGAAAGATCTATCTTGAGCTGCTTCATGCAGTTGGTGTAAGGAAAAGCAGCTATGTATAGGTAATAGATCTTGTGCATAGCATCTACATGGAATATGCTGGATAACTTAAGTGCACTTTGTTTTGGAAGTCTGATAAAATATGGTTAGGTGGAAAGTTTCTTTGTAATACTGTGTCTATTATCTGTGTCTATATACCTGGACCTCTGCAAGGCCTTTGACACTGTCCCCCACAGCAAACTCCTGGCCAAGCTATCAGCCTATGGCTTGGACAGGAGCACACATCATTGGGTTAGGAACTGGCTGGAGGGCCCAGCCCAGAGAGTGGTGGTGAATGGTGCCACATCCGGCTGGTGGCCTGTCACTAGTGGTGTGCCCCAAGGATCAGTGCTGGGCCCAATGCTCCTTAACATCTTTATTGATGATCTGGATGAGGGCATTGAGTCCATCATCAGTAAATTTGCAGACGACACCAAGCTGGGGGCAGTAGTTGATCTGCTGGAGGGCAGAGAGGCTTTGCAGAGGGACCTCGACAGGCTGGACAGATGGGCAGAATCCAACGGCATGAGATTGAACACATCCAAGTGCCGGGCTCTGCACATTGGCCACAGAAACCCCATGCAGTGCTACAGGCTGGGTCAGAGTGGCTGGAGAGTGGCCAGGCACAGAGTGACCTGGGGGTACTGGTTGATGGGAGGCTGAACATGAGCCTGCATTAGCCCAAAAGGGCTAATGGCCTCCTGGCCTGCATCAGGAACAGTGTGGCCAGCAGGAGCAGGGAGGTCGTTTTGCCCCTGTACACTGCACTGGTTAGGCCACACCTTGAGTCCTGTGTCCAGTTCTGGGCCCCTCAGTTTAGGAAGGATGTTGACTTGCTGGAACGTGTCCAGAGAAGGGCAATGAAGTTGGTGAGGGGTTTGGAACACAAGCCCTATGAGGAGAGGCTGAGGGAGCTGGGGTTGCTCAGCCTGGAGAGGAGGAGACTCAGGGGTGACCTTCTTGCTCTCTACAACTACCTGAAGGGAGATTGTAGACAAGCAGAGGTTGGTCTCTTTTCCCAGGCAGCCAGTACCAGAACAAGAGGACACAGTCTCAGGCTGTGCCAGGGCAGGTATAGACTGGATGTTGGGAAGAAGTTCTTTACAGAGAGAGTGATTGCCCATTGGAATCGACTACCTGTGGAGGTGGTGGAGTCACCATCATTGGCGGTGTTCAGGAGGAGACTTGATGGGGTGCTTGGCTGCATGGTTTAGTTGTTTAGGTGGGTTGGATTGGTTGATGGGTTGGACGCGATGATCTTGAAGGTCTCCTTCAACCTGGTGTATTGTATTGTATTGTATTGTATTGTACCTGTTCTGACACATCACACTTAGTTCAGTTTGCTAAGTCAGCCTACTTGCCGCGTCTGGATTTTTTTTCCACTGCATGTGCTCTCTGATGTGGGACCTGGGAAATCCTGCACCCTTCAGTAAGCAATCTTTTTGGGGAAGTCAACTTTGCAATCCTTTTTAGAGAAGTCATAACCTGCAGATTTTCATGTTGTTGTTTTAAACCTATAGAATATTGTTCGAAACAATCTATAGAATATTCTTTTGTGCTTGTTGTCCTTGTTTATGCCTTCTTTGTATTTTATATAACTCTCCTGAACTAGTACAGGAACATGACTACCAGACTTGATCCACACAGTGCAGAATAAAACTTGCAAAACCTGTATGTGGACCAGGCTACTTAATGATTTTAACATTTCATGCAAAGCTGGAACCATCACTGGAACACCTGGAATTTATTACTGTAACCAGCTCTGCAGCTGGCTGAAAAGCTTCAAATGCAAACCCACTGAAATAAAGTTATTCACAGGGATACACCCATCACAGTGAAAGATAACCATTTTCCACTGGATTGGTAAAGTGGGACACTCTGATGGGAAGTCAGAGACCCAAAGTAAAATCCCCCTGCCTGAATTCGTAGGAAGGTTTAACCTTTTCACTTCCATATTCCATATGAATAACTGACATCAGTGGTTGCCAATCACAGTTAGGGAGGTCACAGTGCTTGTGCTGCTTTCCTCTAGCTCCTTACAGACTCTCCTTCCTTGTCCTGTGATGAGCTCCCTGCACTTCCCAAAAAGCCTGCTGCCCTATCCTGCTCAAGAAATGGTACTGCCTTCTTGGGCTGATGTCCCTGCATCCCAAACTCTGCTTCCTCTCAGTTCTGCTTCCTCACCTTGCTTTGACCCTCTGCCACATTTTTTATCTCCCAGGGCTACCAGTGCTGCCTTCTCACAAGAATCCTTGCTTTGACTGGGGGTAGAACTAATGAGCCTGTGAAAACTGGGTAAGCTGATCTTTGCTCTTTATCACCCCTTCATCACTGGTGTGACTGCCTAGCAGAATGTGACCTGCAGGCTGGAAAACACCCTCTAACGAATAGCACATCAAAAGTATCTTTCTCTCGGTCTCTGAAGTGAAAACAAATGCCAAAGCTGTTTGAGATGATTTCAGGAAAAACATGAAAGAATGAACTCCACTTAAGTTTTGTGTTCTTCTCAACCGACAGCGAAACGCAGAACTGACTCATCTAACTCCAGGCCATCAATATCAATTTCTGCAGAACCAAAACATCTGCATTTTCAGCAGGCTTTCCCACAAGCTTTCTGCTGTGTAATATTTAAAAGGGCATCTGGGCAGGTATTTGCTGTTGCAAAACAGTGCTGCCATTAATCACACGCACGCAGATATACACCAAAGCCAAAGAAGGAGTTTATTCCCAGTCTTGAACTCAAACAATGTTAGGATTTCTTTTCTGCTTCCAACTTGAGACCTGGATAGATCCTGGTCCTAATTAATCTTCTCTGACAAGGATTAGCAAAATCAAGGAACAGAAGAGTTTAAATATGGAAAAAATTTCTCACATGATGTGGATGGACATTTTCTGGGGATATGCAGGAGGGGGTTGGTCTCTTCTCCCAGGCAACCAGCACCAGAACAAGAGGACACAGTCTCAAGCTGCACCAGGGGAAGTTTAGGCTGGAGGTGAGGAGAAAGTTCTTCACGGAGAGAGTCATTAGCCACTGGAATGGGCTGCCCAGGGAGGTGGTGGAGTCACCGTCCCTGGAGGTGTTCAAGAGGGGATTGGATGTGGCACTTGGTGCCATGGTTTAGTCATGAGGTCTGTGGTGACAGGTTGGACTCGATGATCTTTGAGATCTTTGCGGTCTCTTCCAGCCTTGGTGATTCTGTGACTACAACCGTTCACATTTAACCTAAGTAGATCTTTCCTCTGAATAACAGCAATGATATGCATCAATAGCAACACTTAAAGGGTCAAAGTGAGAAGGTGAAACAATGTAAGAATCATTTGTTTGCTTCCTCTGACATTAGTTCTCTGAAATAAAAGTTTTTACACACACTTATTAAAGTGAGAGTTACAAAGAGAAAACAAAGCAATTGGAAATCATTGCAAAGTGTAAACACCTTTTGCCCTGGTGATTTGAAAGGTTTTGATTGTGTAAGTCAGAGTTATTGCATCCATACAAAAAGTATATGTAATATTTACAGATATAGGGCACAAATAGATAACTCTACATGACCTTATCAAGTTTGCTTTTGCTCACTTCTCAGCAGTACCTCAATCATCAGAAGTTTCTCCTGATGATCCATGGGTCACACAGGCCAAACCTGCATTAAAAAAAAATCCCTTTTTTGTTTTAATACAGGAAGCATTGCACTGTATTTGGGAATAGGAAGTACACATGAAGCAAGGTGATCAACCGCCTATACTTGGCACTGGTGCGGCCACATCTCAAGTATTGTGTTCAGTTCTGGGCCCCTCACTACAGGAATGACATTGAGGTACTGGAGTGTGTCCAGAGAACAGCAACAAGGCTTGTGAAGGGCCTGGAGCACATGACCTATGAGGAGCACCTGAGGGAGCTAGGGTTGTTCAGTTGCCCCTCAGTTTAGGAAGGATCTTGTCTTGCTGGAGCATGTCCAGAGAAGGGCAACAGGGTTGGTGAGGGGTTTGGAACACAAGCCCTACGAGGAGAGGCTGAGGGAGCTGGGGTTGCTTAGCCTGGAGAAGAGGAGGCTCAGGGGTGACCTTATTGCTCTCTACAACTACCTGAGGGGAGATTGTAGACAGGCAGAGGTTGGTCTCTTTTCCCAGGCAGGCAGCACCAGAACAAGAGGACACAGTCTCAGGCTGCGCCAGGGGAGGTTTAGACTGGATGTTAGGAGAAAGTTCTTTACAGAGAGAGTGATTGTCCATTGGAATGGGCTGCCCAGGGAGGTGGTGGAGTCACCATCATTGGAGGTATTCAGAAGGAGACTTGATGGGGTACTGGGTGCCATGATCTAGCTGTTTAGGTGGGTTGGATTGGTTGATAGGTTGGACACGATGATCTTGAAGGTCTCTTCCAACCTGGATGTATTGTATTGTATTGTATTATTGTATTGTATTGTAAAGAAGAGGTGGCTGAGGGGAAACCTTATCACTGTCTACAACTTCCTGAAGGGAGATTGGAGTGAGGAAGGGACCAGCCTCCTCTCCTTGATGACAAGTGACAGGACTAGAAGAAATGGTAACAAGTTGTGCCAGGGGAGGTTTAGGCTGGATATTAGGAAATATTTCTTCTCTGAAAGGGTTATCAAACATTGGAATGGTCTGCCCAGAGCAATGCTAGACTCAACATCTCCTAAGGATGTTTAAGTTGCATGTGGACCTGATGCTTAGGAACATGGTTTAGTGTTGACCCTTCAGTACTGAGTCAAAGGTTGGACTGGATGATCTTCAAGGTCTCTTCCAACCAGGTATATTCTGTGACTCTGTGATTTTTTTTTTTCCTTTCTAGTCAAAAACTTGTATTTAGCAGGAAAGAAAGAGCAGTTCCTAAAAGAATCTATTAATAAAGAGAAGTGCACTTTTTAAAATGGATCTGATATTTTGGGAAAGACATGATTTTTCAGAGTCTCTCAGAATTCCTTCTTGTTTTTCCTTAAAGGCTGTACTGGAGGCAAATTCCTGCACTTCTTATTTTATGGACGCTGCAGTTCCTGCAGGGTAGTGTCTAAAAGTGGTGCAGAACCTCACCTCCCACCTCTAGCTAAAGAGCTGGATGATTTTTCTTCTATGAAGTGCTCTCCCGGTCTGGGAAGAAATGAAATGCTGCCGGCATTGTTAAGATTTATAAGAAAACTCAGGAGTCACTGGGGATAATCATGCTGTTCATGCAGCCTTGAGCTTTTGAAGTCACTTGCTCACTCATATTTTACTTTCTCATTCAGTATTATCATTATTTTCTGCCCTTCAGACTCACATTTTTGTGGGCTCTTTAGCACAGCACATTCTTTTCTGTGGGTTTAAAGTTCTCCTCCTGCTGTCACCGCACCGTTCTGTTTTGCTTATTAAATGTAACTATTTCATTATTGTACATATAAGTAATCTTGGGCAACTATGGCTGGGTTTTTGTGCTTGCTATTTTCCATCTCATGCATGCTTAATTACCATAACAGCAAGGGTATCCTTTAAATAGTTTTAGCTGACACGCAGGACACTTGGCTTAAATTGGGCAGTTGTTTATAAATCATTATGAGAATGGCGCCTCCAGAAGCATTCTTCTCATAGCACATATATTTGGTTTTGTTTTCAGCTTAGGGAAAAAGGATTATTTGTTTTTTTTTTTTTTTTTTTTTTCTCTTTTAAATTGTGCAGTGTTTTCCCATCTTTGCAAAGAGGTGAATTTCACTGAAATGAAGGAGAGTTAGTATCATAGTATCATAGTATCAGTCAGGGTTGGAAGGGACCACAAGGATCAGCTAGTTCCAACCCCCTGCCATGGGCAGGGACACCCCACACTAGATCAGGCTGGCCAGAGCCTCATCCAGCTGCTCTTAAACACTTTCAGGGACGGGGCCTCAACCCCTCCCTGGACAACCCATTCCAGGGCTTCACCACTCTCATGGTGAAGAACTTCTTCCTCACATCTAGCCTGAATCTCCCTACCTCCAGCTTCATTCCATTCCCCTAGTCCTAGCACTACCTGATAGCCTGAAAAGTCCCTCCCCAGCCTTCCTGTAGGCAGGTACTGATACTCTTAGAAAAGATCTGAAGTGGACCATGGATATTACATGGGTCTATGCATGTGTCTCCACACCAATAAGCAAGGTATGCCTTTAGCAGCAGCTGTGAAATCCTCACCCAGACAAAACAGGCACTGAAAAGCTCAAAGGTCTCTTTGCCTTCTCAGTCACAGTATGGGTTTATTTTATTACTTTTTCCTACTGAATTAGAAGTGGCTTTGTTTGCCTTAACCACCATGACCATCTTGGACGGGTACAGGGGAGGTTTAGGCTGGAGGTTAGGAAGAAATTCTACAGAGAGAGAGTGATTGCCCATTGGAATGGGCTGCCTGGGGAGGTGGTGGAGTCACCGTCATTGGAGGTGTTTAGGAAGAGACTTGATAGGGTGCTTGGTGCCATGGTTTAGTTGATTAGGTGGTGTTGGATGATAGGTTGGATGTGATGATCTTGAAGGTCTCTTCCAACCTGGTCTATTCTATTCTATTCTATTCTATTCTATTCTATTCTATTCTATTCCATTCCATTCCATTCCATTCCATTCCATTCTATTCTATTCTATTCTATTCTATTCTATTCTATTCTATTCTATTCTATTCTATTCCATTCCATTCCATTCCATTCCATTCCATTCCATTCCATTCCATTCCATTCTATTCTATTCTATACTGTGTCACAATCAGCATTGGAGTTTTCCTAGTGATTTTGCCCCAGAGCCAGCCCTGAGGCTGCTGCTACAGAGAGAAAATAGAAAATTCATCCCTGGTCAGGGCTGTTCCAAAACAGCTTTGTAAGCACAATTGGTGAATCCAGTTATGCTACCTGTGGGGTATAGCAGCTGTCTGAAATGAGCATTTCACCACCTGACCCTCTCTTCCTGGGCACCTACCTGCAGCGTCTGCTTGCAATAAGATGCTATTATTCTCACTCTCATTCTGCATTCTGCAAAACAGACCAACTATTTATCTTCAGACCCAGTTGTAACCATTGTAACCCCAAATGAAGCCTTGTTTAAAAGAGCAATGGTTGAGCTGTAGCCACAGATCACCTGTTGTGTACCTTTGTAAAAGGCAGAGAAAAAGCTTTAAAAATTAAACCTCAGTTCAAGTTGTTAATCAGGAATACAGGCGGCTGCTTGAGAAAGAAAAGGTTTGCTAACGCAAACAGCGTGAAAGCCCAGCGGGAATGCCATGTGAACACAGCAAACACGAAGTAATTGAATGCAATATTCAGGTTTGATGTGGTTATTTATAGATATGAGATCCATTTAAATTCAATGAGAAATGCAGATTCCGAGAGGCAGAGAATTCCAAAGTTGTCATTTACAGCCGAGATTAAATGACGGAGAAATTGCATGCGCGTGACAAAGCTACATGTGGGCCTAATTTGTGGCAGCGTGGACGCACGTCAGTAATTGCTTGCATGCAGCAAGGGAACTATAAGCTGTTATGGCAGTGCTAAGTATTGCTATTATGAAAATGTATGGAGAGCTGGACAACACACTGAAATAGAATTCTGAGAGACAAAGTGGAAAATTCACCATTTCAAAAGCTTTAAAAAAAAGATATACAGCAGGATTGTTTCGATTCCAGTTGGAGGTGCCTCTTACTCACTGCAGGGGTGTGGACAAGATGACTTTTGAGGGTCCCTCCCAACTTAATGCATTCTGTGATTCTCTGACTCTGAGATTTTGTCTTATTTTCTTTCTATTAATTTAATTGATTAGATGTTTGGCAGCAAGTTGTTAAAGCTTGCTGTACAGACCTATCATTCCAAATCAATCTCATAAGGTACTAAGGGTCGGATCTTACCTTTTCCTTTCTGTTGCTGTAAACCTCTTTACATTAATTCTGGGTAAAACACAGTACCAAATGCAGGGCTTAATATGCCCATGAAGGCTGGGAAGAACTCTTTCTGGTAAACATGTCTTACATTGAAATTTCTTATGCAAACATGCCATTTTTATTGATTGAGGTGGTTGAGGCCCCATCCCTTGAGGTGTTTAAGCCCAGGCTGGATGAGGCTCTGGCCAGCCTGATCTAGTGTAGAGTGTCCCTGCCCATGGCAGGGGGGGTGGAACTAGCTGATCCTTGTGGTCCCTTCCAACCCTAACTGAAACTATGAAACTATTAGAGATTGGAATTAGCCCACAACTGTCCTATACATTCCCCTCTACTCCCCAGTCCCCTTTCTTATTAATGCTTAAATTGCACATATAAATTGAGCCTACATATCCTTTAATTTAGGAATGATTCAGGCTTTGTCATCACTAAATGCAGAGAACTGGGAGGTTACAAGGCTTCTGGGACACCTAGCTGTGGCCCCTCAGTACCTCAGATGAAAGATGGGAACAGTCTTTTTAGCAGGACCTTTTGCAACAGGACAAGGGGTAATGGTTTTAAACTAAAAGAGGGGAGATTTAGACTAGATATATGGAAGCATTACAATGAAGGTGGTGAGACACTGGCACAGGTTGCCCAGATAGATAGTAGATGTTCCATCCCTGGCAACACTTAAGGTCAGGATGGACAGGGCTCTGAGTAACCTTATCTAGTAGAAGATGCCCTTCCTCACTGCAGGGTGGTTGCAACAGATGACTGTTAAAGGTCTCTCCAACTCAAACCATTCTATGATTCTGCAGCTGAGGCTGAGGTTTTACTTCTGCTGAGCATTAAGTATCTGGTGAGCAATAAAATGGCATTAAACTGTGCTGAAGCCAGTACAAGGGAGTTGGGCAAGCTAGTAAGTGGGGCTGAATATTCATAATGTGCTTTTTAAACCTGATTCCACTGAAATCTATGATGATATAGAGAAGTAGCATTTCTTTACTACCTTATCAGAGAACTTGATTTTAAAATGGAGATCTAATTACAAAAATAAATTCTGCATGCACTGTTAGTTGGGTTTTTTGGTGGGTCAGTTTGCTGAGGGGTTTTTAGGTTTGGTTGGTTGGTGGTGGGTGGGTTTTTTATTTGTTTGCATTGCAGCAGGAAGCAGTATGTTATTTAGGGATGCTCTCGTTGTGTGTTGTGTAAGATAAATGAGGATGAACTGAAAGATACAGTCTGAGACTGTGACCTCAGGACACTGCAGGGGAGTACACAGCAGGCTGGCTGTTAATGGGAAAGCTGAAGCCCTTTGGCTCTTCTGGAAGGTCTTTAGAGTAATTATTGCACTGAAAAATAAAAAAACTGAGGGATTAGGTTTCTATGAAAATTGCAGACTTCAAGGGAAAGACAACACCATAGACTTAGTGTCCCTCTTAGCCTTTCCAAGCATGGGTCCTTAGTAAATTCACACTTTCTATGATGAGGAGCCACAGTGACTTCCCAAAGCCCAGCTGAATTCCAAGCCAATAACATTCCCAAAGGCACTGTCGTGGTGAAGGCTTGAGGTCCTCAGATGTTTCTTATTAACAGATAGGTATGAATCCCTGTTAACTGAGAAGTTTAGTAAATCTAATCTGTATAGCAGCAAAGATGTAAATGAGTCCCAGCAGCACGTCAAAACCTCCACTTCAGCCTGCTTCTGTTAATGATCCACATCTTGTCCCTATCAAGCTGGAGAAATAAATCTTTAAACAGAACCCTTCGGTTAGCACCAGGATTAGTTGCACAAATTTTTGGGATAGTCAAGAAAGGGTCTGCATAACTGAGATCTTATCTTCCTATTGTGTTAAGTTTTAAAAAGTAATGGTAGTACTCCTAAACATTGCCTTAGGCAAATATGAGTAAAACTTCTCCGGAAAGACAGGCAAAGATAAGAAGGGGAAGAGAAAAGACAGAGTGACAAAGCTTCACGACCCGCGCTCCAGCCTTCTAGGGTGAGGTGTGCCCTGTCTGTGGCAGGGGCATGGAAATGGATGCTCTTTGATCTCCCTTCCAGCCATGACAATTCGTGATACAGAGAAATAGGAAAACTCAACAGCCAAGACTGTGAAGTAGGTATTCTTAGTAATTATGTACAATGCTTGACACAGCATTTGGACACAGGGTGGAGGGTGTGTTGAGTGTGTCCCCTGCAAATGTATCCAA
>CM037631.1:31524146-31563304 GCA_015227895.2 Colaptes auratus
CTGAATCCATAGCAACGCTCGCCACGCTGAGCGCATGCGCGGGAAAAAAACCGCGCTGCGGCGCAGCCGCTGAATCCAATGCAACGCTACGACGCTGGCGCATGCGCGCGAAGCGACCCACGCTGCGGCGCAGAGCCCTGAATCCCTAGCAACGCTACGACGCTGGCGCCATGCGTGCGAAGCAACCCGCGCTGCGGAGCAGCCACTGAATCATAGCAACGCTTCGACGCTGGCGCATGCACGCGAAAAAAAAACCGCCGCGCTGCGGCACAGCTGCTGACTCCATAGCAACGCTCGCGACGCTGGTGCATGTGCCAACAGGCTAGAGCGCAGGCACTGAATTTATGACAACGCTCGAGTCAATCTCCGCTCTCTCCTCTTCCCTCTAAGAATTTTCAGGCATTTCAAGCCTTCAGCATAGTTAGGCTGCAGCAATGAGCACCGATTGGGGCGGCACACGACATTGCACAACTGCAGTGCCGACCATTATACACGCGGGTAGCGGCACTGGAGGGCCGCGGCGGCAGCACATGTGGTGTGGAACTGCAGTGCCGAACATTACACACATGAGGGCAGCACTGAGTACGTCCCTGGCATGGGGAGCAGCTCAGCTTCACCCTCTCAGATTTTTTTCCCCATTTAAAGGAAAAACCACAACACACATAGGTGTAAAAGCCACTATTTGTTTATTAGACAAGGCTCTGTCAGTATTTCAAGCCCCTATGTGACCTTCTTTATTTTTTTATAATTCTAAAAGCCTTTATAAAATAGAAAAGATAGAGGGGGGGATCATTTCAAATATTTTTTACACATAAATTAATACAGTTCTTCAGGCTCTAGCTGAAAATGAAAGTTTTATTTTCCTCTGTATTGCTTCACACCCCTACTTACATGTGTAAATATTTTGTGATCCTCTCCCAAGAATTTCAGCATTTTGAGGTGTGCCCCAGCCCTTGCCCTCACCTGCTCCTATGCTGCATCATCCCCTGCATAATGTGGCATCATCAGACCACCCAGAATCTCCCCCCCACTCCTTTTGATTCACCCAAAACAGGCAGAAAATACAGAAAAACTGCACAGGCAGCAGCTCATCCTTTCGTATAGTTAAATGTGTACACATCGCCCCTCCCAAAAAGGGGAGCTCTGCTGGAGAAATAAAGATGGGGCAGCGGGGGGGGAGCGCGCAGGGGGAAGGGGTCCCCCACAAACAGCTGCAGCTCCCGCCCCCGTGTGCCACCGAATGGTGGCTGTCCCACGGTGGGGGGGAAACGTGCCAGAGGTCGGCACCACGTCTCTCACAGCCTGTTTTGGTTGCACCCATCAGCAGCGATGGTCTCCTTGAGGCATACATTGCACGTTGCAGGGGAGGTTCCACGCTGCTGTCTCTGCCTCTCAGACACATGACACCCTTGATCCTCTTGAAGCGATGCAGCCTTTGTGGTGCTCCAGTGCCCTACAGTCTACCCTGAAAGCTACTTTCTAATGATTTTTAAAGAGCATAAAGACAGCTGAGTTTTTCCTCTAGGAACATAAGTCTCCAAGTGTCCCAGAGAGATTTTAGAGTACAGCTGGACAGAGGATGCAAACAAACACACCCACCATTCTTTCTCTGCACTAACAAGCACCAAACTCTCAGCACTTACTCAAGATACTTACACAAGATGCTACTAATATGTGCAAGGAGGATGTTGACTTGCTGGAGTGTGTCCAGAGAAAGGGCAACAAAGTTGGTGAGGGGTTTGGAAGACAAGCCCTATGAGGAGAGGCTGAGGGAGCTGGGCTTGCTTAGCCTGGAGAGGAGGAGACTGAGGGGTGACCTTCTTGCTCTCTACAACTACCTGAAGGAGGTTGTAGACAGGCAGAGGTTGGTCTCTTCTCCCAGGCAGAGCCAGTACCACAACAAGAGGACACAGTCTCAGGCTGCGCCAGGGCAGGTTTAGACTGGATCTTAGGAAGAAGTTCTATACAGAGAGAGTGATCGCCCATTGGAATAGGCTGCCCATGGAGGTGGTGGAGTCACCTTCATTGAGGTGTTCCAGCAAGAGGCTTGATGGGGTGCTGGTGCCACGGTTTAGTTCTTTAGTTGTTTAGGTGGGTTGTATTGTATTGTATTGTATGGAATTTAGGTGGGTTGGATTGGTTGATAGGTTGGACACGATGATCTTGAAGGTCTCTTCCAACCTGATGATGTATTGTATTGTATTGTATAATACGAGGAACACAAGCCCTATGAGGAGAAGCTGAGGGAGCTGGGGCTGCTTAGCCTTGAGAAGAGGAGACTCGGGGGTGACCTCATTGCTCTCTACAACTACCTGAAGGGAGGTTGTAGACAGGCAGAGGTTGGTCTCTTCTCCCAGGCAGCCAGTACCACAACAAGAGGACACAGTCTCAGGCTGCGCCAGGGCAGGTTTTAGACTGATGTTAGGAAGAAGTTCTACACAGAGAGAGTGATTGCCCATGGAATCGGCTACCCGTGGAGGTGGTGGAGGTCACCTTCACTGGAGGTGTTCAGGAGGAAGACTTGAAGGGGTTCTTGGTGCATGGGTTAGTTGTTTAGGTGGTGTTGGTTTGGTTGATGGGTTGGACACGATGATCTTGAAGGTCTCTTTCAACCTGGTGTATTGTATTATTGTATTGTATTATTGTGCTTCTGATCTATTTCACCTCATCAACTGATTTGCTGAATCCTTGAGTGAGTGAGAAAGAGAACAAACTTTTGCCAGGGAAAGCCAGAGCATGTGGCCAGTTCTGGGCGCCTCAATTTAAGGAGAATATTAAGATACTTGAACATGTTTAGAAAAGGGCAATGAGGCTGGGGAGGGATCTGGGGCACAAGCCCTGTGAAGAGAGGCTGAGGGAGCTGGGTTGTTTAGCCTGGAGGGAGGTTCAGGGGGAGACCTTATTGCTCTCTACAGCTACTCAAAGGAGGTTGTAGACAGGTGGGGGTTGGTTTCTTCTCCAGGCAACCAGCCACAGAACAGGAGGACACTCTCAAGCTGCACCAGGGGAAGTTTAGGCTTGAGGTGAGGAGAAAGTTCTTCCCAGGAAGAGTTATTGGCAATTGGAATGGCAGCCCAGGAAAGTGGTGGAGTCACTGGCCCTGAAGGTATTGAAAAAGGATTGGATGTGGCACTTGGAGCCATGGTTAGTACTCATGAGGTGTTAGGTATTAGGTAATAGGTTGGACTTGATGATCTCTGAGGTCTTTTCAACCTGGCTGGTTCTATGATTCTGTGACCTTTAACCAGCTAAAATCCCCGGCACTGCTGGGTTTTTTCTCCATCATTTAACAAGAAGAATGAAAGGCTTGACTCACAAATAAAAGCTACACCTGTGAACAGAGGCTCTTCACACAATGATCTTCACAGTGATAGCTCTGACCACAAAGCAGCAGGCTCAGCCAAGACCTCAACTGCTTTGGCCACCCATCAGCCAGATCCAGACAGCTTTTCTTGCTTGCTACCCACTGACTGTAAAGTGATTTCTCCAAGGGAAAGAATTCCCTGATGGAGATCTTAGCTACACCACACCGATGGGTCTCGGCAGGGCAGAGGCTACTCCCTGCCACTGAAAACTCCCTTCGGTTTTCATCTCCTCACACCCTAAGCCGTTCACCCTTGGCAAGCGTCGGGACTTGGAAAGACCTAAGGAAAGCTCTGTGGTACTCTGCTCGACAGATACTCACAGGTGAGCCGCAGGATCCTCAGCATTTGGCAGCAAAATCAAGTATTACAAACCTGCTACATCTTGTCCGGCCAAACTCTTTGCAGAACGGGAGAACCACAGAGACCGAGAGTCACAGAGCAGCCAACGCAGAAGTTCATCTCCTCCATGCAAGCTTTAAGGAGGAGGTGTTTAGAGTCCCCAAGGCGGCATGTTGCAGCACCTTACCACAGTGACATTCTTGCCCCCAACTGCCAAAGGAAATTCGTTTCCGAGCCACTCATGGTGAGGAATTTGGTTTCCAACAACTCCACATCCTGACACCAAAGCATCCCGCTCCCTGTCAGGCTCTGCGGCTGAGGCCAAATACAAATCTGTAACTTGTCCTCAGGCAAAGCAGTTAAGCTCCCTGAAAAAAAAGGAAAGAAAACAAGAGTGAGACAACTATAAAAACAAGACCTAAACAACACCCCAAAGCCATTTTTCTCAGGAAGCCGCCTCCACTAACCCGCCACAAGCTGAAATTCCCTTCCCCTGGGGCTCCTGGCTGGCCCAGAGCTGTGGAACATAAAGCAAGGCACAGGCCTGTGGGTACCTGCTGCCCTGCAGACACCGAAACCGAAGCATTGAGTCACTACCGATCCCACAGCAGACCCAAGACATAAAAGGGACTCCACAGAGACCCCAAAGCCTTGCTGAGAACCCCCCAACTCCTTCAGGACCCCCACAGCTTCGGTTCCCCAATTTAGATGCCCGCAAAAACCCTTTAATGCACCCAAACCCCCCATCTGATACACCCAGGTCCTTTAGGTACTCCCAGACGCTTCTAACGTCCCACAGACCCACGGTAGACCAGCCCAGAAACCCCTAACACCATCCCAGTCCCTTCTGCAGGAGCTCCAGACCCTTCTAGATGCCCACAAAAACCCTTCACACACCAAAAGACACCTTTACCTGCCTCCAAAACCCATTTGGAGGCCACTCACACCCCTTAGTAGCGGGTGCCAGCAACAAAGTCTGTTGCTCTCACCAACTGAACCCTTTGGTGGTTTCACCTCCCTGACCCTGCATCAGCGCAGGTCCTTGTTGGGCACCACAAACAGAGAGAGACAAACCTTCCTTCTGTCCAGTGGTTCCGGGAAGAGTCCCGGCACGCTTAAGCAGGTGGCATTGGGGTGGCAGCCACGTGACTCCAGATGCCATTAACACTGCCCCAGACCCTTTTGGGGGGCTCCAGACCCCTTCTAGATGCCCACAAAACTCCTTCAGATGACAAAGAAAACCTCTAATAAATGAAACCTTTGGTGGTTTCAGCTCTCTGACCTTGTATCAGGGCAAGTCCCTGTCGGCCCGCACCTTCGTCACGATCCAGGTGGAGAAAGAACTGCCAGGAACACAGCTTCTCCAGGCTAAGCAAGCCCAGCTCCCTCAACTGCTCCTCACAGGGCTGTGCTCCAAACCCCTCCCAGCTTTGTTGCCCTTCTCTGGACACCTTCCAGCCAACTCAACACTTTCCTAAACTGAGGGGCCCAGAACTGGACACAGGACTCGAGGTGCACCCTAACCAGTGCCGAGTGCAGGGGCAGAATAGCTTCCCTGCTCCTGCTGGCCACACCATTCCTGATCCAGGCCAGGATGCCAGTGGCCTTCTTGGCCACCCGTGCACGCTGCTGGTCACGACCAGAAGACAAGGATCAGAAGAGTCTTGGGCCAGGCTGTAAACCTTGTAAACGTGCAGCTAGCTTCAAGCAGCGTGGCGACAGTCTCCTCTGCATAACCTGACTTGAGGCCCAAGGCTGTGCAGCGCTGTAAATGCAGAGGAAGCCAAACAAGGCAAAGAGATTAACTGCATTGACACAAAACGCTCTCTCTGATCTGAAAATGTCAGCTCTAAAGAGAAAGAATCCCATACGAAGGTTGTGTGATTCATCATCTGAATAGGATGGAAAATTCAGGAATAATGAAAAACTCAATTATTCCCATGAAGATTGGCAAGAAGTAATTTTGGGACACACTCTAAAACTACTTTTAGATGCCATAAAGATTGCCTCTTGCAGCAGTTATTTTTACATAGTTCTGATGAGACCCTAAGAACTTACTGAAATTTATATTGTTGGAGAATCGTTTCAGACTCCTGATGGCACACCACTGGCACGCCGCTTCCCTCGAGGAACGAAGGGAAAAAACAAAAAAATATATATAAAATTACACACACACACAGACTAAAGAAAGGTTTAGCTGACAAGATCATCAAAGGCATGAAACTAGTAACAAGCCCTTTTCCTCTGCCCATCAGAATCAGAATGACTGCCAGAGTCTGCAGAGCTGACAGATGACAGAGGGGGAAGAGGACAACTCAAAGGAGAGAAGACCACGGAAGAAAAATTAAAGGAGGTCTTCAAATCGATACCACTGCAGAGTTTAGGAAGATTCCCACAGTGGCTGTATCCTTAGCTAGAGAGGACCTGGAGGAACTCTCTTCAATTACAGTGTCAACAGAAGTGATTTTAGACCAGAGAGATCAATGGATAGTAACAAACTGCCAAGACAAGATGGTATAAACTCAGGGCTTCTTCAAATAACTCAACTCTGACCTCGTCATTTGATCACAGATCTTTCTTACGGCCTCGTGGAAGTCGGCTCCGGCGCAAGAAGAATAAGCTAGCAAATGTCACGTCATTTTTCTCCGCAGGACCCCGAGACACATTCAGGAGGGGAAACATGGGGAAGAAGTAGAAAATGAAGAAGCTGCATGTCTGATCCTTTATGGGTAGGTTAGTAGAATTAAAGTCACAGACAGGTGCATAGATAAATACAAAAGCAGGAACACAAATTAATTGTATGAAGTTGTCAGAAAGAATCCATTCATGTATCGATAAGGTATTCTACAAATGGCTGAAATGGAGTCAACGGGCGTGGATTATCAAAGCAAACTTCCGCCTCTGGATTTACAGCTACCTGAAAGACGGTGGATTAAAACATACCTGAAGGACAGGAAACAACAGGAGGAGAAAAAGATCACATTGAGCAATAAAAGTGGCACAAGTTTTGAAAGGTTGCAAAAGATCCTCGCACAACTATCTGGGTGGTATAAAAGCAGAGGCAACATAGACAAGGCTATGCAGATGGGAAAGGGACAAATGGAAATCGTCACTGTCTACAAACAGTGAAACCTCTAAACTAGGTATTTTGAACCCAGGAAAGGCACTTGGAGATCCACTGGACACACCTAAGAAAAACCAGCTCAGCGACAAACAAAACCAAACAAATCAACCACACGCAAAACCCTGGGGATGATCGGGCAGACAATCAGAACACAGAAGTCCTTCACAGAGCAAAGTCTTATCAGAGCCTTAGGTGAAATTATACTGCAGTGGGTTTAAGTTTTGGTTTTCCTTTCAACGTAGGACTAAACCTTGGGATTCATTGTTACAGCTTACTTTGGATGCCAGCAGCGGAAGCGAGTTCAGGAACAAGTTAGGAAGATAAATGGAAACTCATAAAGGGCTGGAAAGCATCGAGATACAAGCTCTGCTTTAGGAAGTCCCCTAAGCCACACAAAGCTGAAGAAGTCCCCTGAGGAGTATGCTAGTCTGCACATGCTGGTTCGGGGTCTAATTGAATCCAAAAGGCCCAACACTCGACTGAAAGAAAGGAAGATAGGGCTGGGCTTGGGCCTTTGATCTAAGCCTCTCTAAGACACTCTGACTCCACGTTCCACTCCCGGGACACCAGAATGCTGAGAAATGCCTTTTCCCCAATAGATGGAGTCACCTGCTCAGACAGCGAACATCAGGCACGTGCTGACGAGGACAGGAGGCTCTTGGCAACAACCAGCCTGTTCTTCTGACCTGAGTGCCACAGGAGGTTAGAGAGCAGATCATCTTGAGGGCCATCACAGGCACCGTACAGGACGTTCGGGTCCTCGTGCCTAACGGAAAAGATGTGGGAACACTAACCTAATCTCCCTCTGTGAGCAGGTGACCCTGCTCCCAATCCCATCATTGGGAGGAAAAGTTGTCCTGCTGGTGGCTGTAAGGCAGGACTTGAATGCCTTCCCTAACAAGATTATCTGAAAAGAAGATGGGAAATGAGTTGAAGGAGTAACGAGGAGATGAAGAAGATGGACTGCAGCAGAAGCCATCTCACCGGCTAAAGTCATTTTCCCCTGCCCAAGTCCTCTGTGGACTAAGAAGAGTTCCCTTCTTTTGGTGTGAAAGCACTGGGTTCAATGAAAGAGCTGGCTCCTCCTGAAGGGCAAGTATGAATGGAGCTTGTAAACTACCACACTTCAGAGTCTCCTACTTACTAGCACTAAGACAATTGTTCATCTAGAACTACTGGCCACTCACGTAAACAAACCCCGTAGAACAGGCACCTATAAACTCTCCAGAAGACACTGCTGCTCTAGCACGGCTGCCTGACCGGCTCAGCTCAAATGGCTTAGGATCTCACAGAGGGTACCACAAGAACCGAGGGTACTGCAATGTTGGCAGCTTCAACTTTCCTTCTCTGCTACTTCTTTTTTCAGATCTATTTTTTTCAAAAGGATTGCTGGATAACAGAATGGGATGGATGACTGGGCCCCGAGAGCTGGGGGGAACAGACTTAAACCCAGCCGGCGGCCAGCAGGGCACAAGTGGTGGTCCCCAGGACATGGAGGCGATAGAGCGTGTCCAGAGAAGGGCAACAAATCAGGGGAAGGGTCTGGATAACAAGCCTTATGAGGAGTGGCTGGGGAGGAAGCTGAGGGAATTATGGTGTGTTCTGGCTTCAGCTCTCAGCTATTTCCGTGTTGAACAAGGACAGCCTGTACTCACAGAAGGCACTGGGGGCTTGAGGTCAAGTTGCTGTAAAGCTCAGGGTATCTCTCTTCATTAGGGAGGTCATCCGTCACCTAGGCAGAGAGAAGAAAATGCAGCTATGAAATCAGACCGCTTGAATCGTGAGACTCATTCTGTGTGAGACCAGGAGAATCCAAACAAACCTTGCAGCTGGCTTAAGAGCTCCTCTTTGGAAAACTGTCGCTGCCAGGACCCACAAACCCAACATCCTCTGTCAGCAAACTGGAAGCAAGAGCTGAGAAGCGTCAACAGAAACTGTAATTGGATGGCCCAGGAAGATCCTGCCAGTCTGAAGGCACCAGACCAGGAATGCACAAAGAAACTCTGTTAACAACTTTGTGTGTGTGTGTCTGTGTTCATGGCTTTAGGAATAACACAGTAGAACCAATTCCCAAAAGGTTTCCACTGCATTCCCAGGGCACTTGAAGGATTGCTCTGGCTGTAGTTAATACCTAGAAATGCCTATCCAAACCTTTGCAGCACAGCAAGAGAAAAGAAAAAAAAAAAACAACCAAACCACAAACTGCTTGATATTCTTCAGTAGGAACTGGGAATCCTACAGGAGTTGTGGCCTTTCTGTGACAAATTATTCCTTTTCTTTTTTGCAGTGAGGAATTTGGTTTCCAACAGCTCCACATCCTGACACCAAAGCACCCTGCTCCCTGTCAGGCTCTGCGGCTGAGGCCGAACACTTGTCTGCAACTTGTCCTCAGGCAAAGCAGTTAAGCTCCCTGAAAAAAAAGGAAAGAAAACAAGAGTGAGACAACCATAAAAACAAGACCTAAACAACACCCCAAAGCCATTCTTCAGGAAGCCGCCTCCACTAACCCGCCACATGCTGAAATTCCCTTCCCCTGGGGCTCCTGGCTGGCCCAGAGCTGTGGAACATAAAGCAAATCACAGGCCTGTGGGGACCTGCTGCCCTGTAGCCACCAAAACCGGAGCACCGATTCACTACCAATCCCACAGCAGGCCCAAGACACAACAGGGACTCCGCAGAGACCCCAAAGCCTCACTGAAAACCCCCCAGCTCCTTCAGGATCCCCACAGGTTCCCCAATTTAGATGCCCACAAAACCCCCTTTTGATACACCCAGGTCCATTTTAGGTACCCCAGAAGCTTCTAACATCCCCAGACCCACTGGCAGACCAGCCCAGAAACCCCTAACACTATCCCAGTCCCTTTCAGGGAGCTCCAGACCCCTTCTAGATGCCCACAAAACCCCTTCACACACCAAAAGAAACCTTTACCTGCCTCCAAACCCCAATTGGAGGCCACTCACACACCACTTAGCAGCGGGTGCCAGCAACAAAGTCTGTTGCCCGCACCAATTGAACCCTTTGCTGGCAATTGGAGGCTTGCTCTGGCTGGAGTTAATACCTAGAAATTCCTATCCAAATCTTTGCAGCACAATAAGAAAAAAAAAAAACAAACAAAAACCAAACAACCAAACCACAAATTGCTTGATATTATTAGGTAGGAACTGGGAATCCTACAGGAATTGTGGGCTTTTCATGACAAATTATTCCTTTTCTTTGGGCCTTCTTTGGTGTCATCCAAGCTACAGAGTCACCACCTAACTGAATGTCACAGTTGTGACTCAAAGACAAGCAAGACAAATTTTATCAAGGTGGGGAAAAAAAATAGAGAGCTCAGCGGTCATGAAAATGTCCCTGCATCATCACCACTGTTTGCAGCACGAATCCAAATGCAAACCCACAGCGAGACACCCCCGGCTCCCGCAGCAGACTGCAGAGAGCTCCCAAAGGGTCGCTCGCAGGTGCCCAGGTGCCTCTACACGAGCCTTGACCCTTTTAGATGAGCCCACGAGAACTTTAGCTATCCCCAGAGCCTTTGAGGTGCCCCCAGACCTCCTCTCTCACTCCCAAAAGCCGCGCGGATGCCCTCAGATCAGCTGCAGACGCTGGAAGGAAGAGACCGGGGAGTCCCGGGCCTGCAGCAACAGCGGAAACCGCATGGCAAGCTCCCCGAATGTGCCGGGACCCCTTCCCCCGCCAAAGGATGGCGGCTCGCAGGCACCGTGGGGCACAGAATGGCGTCAGGCGCCGAATCGAGGGCTCTCCGTGACCATTCCTGTGCCAGAGCTGCACACCATGGCGGCCTCCTGCGCGCCATGAAAGCACGGCACAGCCCGCGAGGAGGCCAGCCGCGGCACCTGGGCTGTATCCATAGCGACGATCGCGACACTGGCACAAAGAGAGCCTGGCTAGGGCACATGCGCGGTATCCATAGCGACGCTCGCGACGCTACCGCACGCCTGCACTGCCATTGCACACAGGGTGGCAGCACGGAGCCCCTCCCTGGGCCTGGGCAGCAGCTGGGCCCGGAGCTGGCTAGTTTTGTTCTTTTCAATTCTAAAAGCCTTTTGAAAACAGAGAGGGCAGCCGGGGGGGCGTTTCCAAAGCTCTCGTAAGCAGCCCTCAATCCAATTCCTCCCTCTCCAGCTGCAAACCACAGCTTTTGCTCCGCCTCTTGCCTCACGCCCCCACTTACACTTTTAAATAGTTTGTGGCCCCCTCTGAGAATTTACAGCACTTTAGGGGGGTGCCCCAGCCCTCGCTCACCTGTTCCTCTGCTGCAGCATGCCCCTGCCCCACCTGCCAGAATCAGTCCACCCACCAGCCCCCCACGCCCTTTGCTTCACCCCCCACAAAGGCACAAAACAAAGCAAACTGCCCAGCCAGCAGCTCCTTCCTTTCCCACAAATCACCGAACCTTAGACCTTTGGCCAAGACTATCAGCCCAAAGGAAGGCCTGGCCCCCGACAAACTGAAGGCAAGTGAACTAGCTCACACCACCACAAGCCTGGGAATGCTGCAAAGGATTAGCGGATGGAACATAAGGCAAGAATGCCAAAGTTCACCGCTGCTCAAGCTTTACACACAGCAGCGGAGGCAGCTTTGCATGCCGCTTAAATAACACAAAGACGGACAAAAGAGAAAAGGTCAGAGGGAAAAACAACTCTACCTAGGAAATACATCAAGATCTCTTAGGGGGATGGGGGCATTTATTCCACTAGTAGTAGACAAAGACAGCATAAAAAACGATGGGCTAAACCAACAGGGGAAGATTAGAATACATACCAGACAAAAATGGAAGAGATGAAGCTTCCACTACAGGTTTTTATTCATGACTCCAATCAGATCACTTTAATTACATAACTTGACTGAATTCATAAAAGCCAGTTCTTCTCCAGCTCATCGACACAAAGCCTATGGAAGGCCTCAGGATACTTTCATCACATCCACACACATTCAAAGGGCTGCTTACACATCCAGGAATTTTAAACACCAGCCAGTAATCACCCCCGCAGCAGCAGCAGCAGCAGCAGCAGCAGCAGCCGCTGCCTCCATTTCAGAGGGTTTATTTCCTCAGCGAATACTGATTGGTAAACCTTCTATTTACCACCTAAGCAGCAGCTATCTGAACAGACATGCTGGGGCAAGGAAGCAATTTCATCGTCCTTCTCTCCCAGGATGGAGGATCAGAGCCCTACGGATGCCAAGAGGCCATCATTTCTCAATCGCTCTGTGAGTGTTTCTGCCGCGCTGCAAACGTTGGCACGCCTAGGCCAGGGAACGCTGCTGTCTTCAGCCACTCGAGACGCCGGCGTTACGTGGCTAAACCTTGCCTTCTCTTCTCACAGTTAGTGTGGAACTGGACAATCATTTGATGAGAAAGGAAAAGCAACAAGACCTACTTGTTTCCCCTGCATGGCAAAGGAACTGAAGAGGGGGCAGATGTTTGAAAGGAGACTGAAGAAGGTGCGCAGAAGGGAGATAAAAGGGACTGGGGAAAATAAAGATTGAAATGCTGCAAAGTACAAATATTACTAATAGTATTAAGTAGGAACTGAGAAGCCTACAGGAGTTGTGGGCTTTCTATGACAAATTATTCCTTTTCTTTTTTGCAGTGAGGAATTTGGTTTCCAACAACTCCACATCCTGACCCCAAAGCATCCCGCTCCCTGTCAGGCTCTGCGGCTGAGGCCGAACACTTGTCTGCAACTTGTCCTCAGGCAAAGCAGTTAAGCTCCCTGAAAAAAAAGGAAAGAAAACAAGAGTGAGACAACCATAAAAACAAGACCTAAACAACACCCCAAAGCCATTCTTCAGGAAGCCGCCTCCACTAACCTGCCACAAGCTGAAATTCCCTTCCCCTGGGGCTCCCTGGCTGGCCCAGAGCTGTGGAACATAAAGCAAGGCACGGGCGTGTGGGGACCTGCTGCCCTGCAGCCACCCAAACCGGAGCACCGATTCACTACCAATCCCACAGCAGACCCAAGACACAACAGCGACTCCGCAGAGACCCTAAAGCCTACTGAGAAGGGCAACAAAGTTGGGGAAGGGTCTGGATAACAAGCCTCATGAGGAGTGGCTGAAGAGGAAGCTGAGGGAATTATTGTGTGCTCTGGCTTCAGCTCTCAGCTATCTCCCTGTTGAACAAGGACAGCTTGTACTCACAGAAGTCACTTGCTAGGTTGTGTGCGAGGGTCCTGTAGAGCTCAGCTCTCTCAGCCTTTTTTACACCTGTGCTTAGCCCAAAATCAGACAATTGCACATGACCCTGGGGGGAAAAAAAATAAAAACATCAAAGAAAAGAATTCAGAACGACTCTGCCTCAACAAAAGAAAAGGTTTATCAGCTGCACAGCCTTCTGAGACCGTGGCAGACTTGCACACAGCTACTGCCAGCACCACTCTGCAGGGCCTTGGCTGCAGACCGGGGCGTTTCAAGCACAGGCACCCCAGGAGAACCAAAACTAATCTTGCAGCTGGCCCTGGAGCTCCTCTTTGGAAAACTGTCGCTGCCAGGACCCACAAACCCAACATCCTCTGTCAGCAAACTGGAGGCAAGAGGTGAGAAGTGTCAACAGAAACTGTAATTGGATGGCCCAGGAAGATACTGCCAGTCTGAATGCACCAGACCTGGAAAGCACAAAGAAACTCTATTAACAACTTTATAATAATAATAATAATAATAATAATAATAATAATAATAATAATAATACAATAATACAATACATCAGGTTGGAAGAGACCTTCAAGATCATCACGTCCAACCCATCAACCAATCCAACCCACCTAAATACATTACAGTACAATACAACCCACCTAAACAACTAAAGAACTAAACCGTGGCACCAAGCACCCCATCAAGCCTCTTCTTGAACACCTACAATGAAGGTGACTCCACCACTTCCACAGGCAGCTGATTCCAGTGGGCAATCACTCTCTCGGTATAGAACTTCTTCCTAAGATCCAGTCTAAACCTGCCCTGGCGCAGCCTGAGACTGTGTCCTCTTGTTCTGGTACTGGCTGCCTGGGAGAAGAGGCCAACCTCTGCCTGGCTACAACCTCCCTTCAGGTAGTTGTAGAGAGCAATAAGGTCACCCCTCAGTCTCCTCTTCTCCAGGCTAAGCAAGCCCAGCTCCCTCAGCCTCTCCTCACAGGGCTTATCTTCCAAACCCCTCACCAACGTTGTTGCCCTTCTCTGGACACGCTCCAGTAAGACAACATCTTTCCTAAACTGAGGGGCCCAGAACTGGACACAGTACTCAAGGTGCGGCCTAACCAGTGCTGTGTACAGGGGCAGAATGACCTCCCTGCTCCTGCTGGCCACACTGTTTCTGATGCAGGCTAGGATGCCATTGGCCTTCTTGGCCCCCTGGGCACACTGCAGGCTCATGTTCAGCCTGCAATCAACCAGCACCCCCAGGTCCCTCTCTGCCTGGCCGCTCTCCAACCACTCTGACCCCAGCCTGTAGCACTGCGTGGGGTTGTTGTGGCCAACGTGCAGAACCCGGCACTTGGATGTGTTAAATCTCATGCCGTTGGATTCTGCCCATCTGTCCAGCCTGTCGAGGTCCCTCTGCAAAGCCTCTCTGCCCTCCAGCAGATCAACAACTGCCCCCAGCTTGGTGTCGTCCCCAAATTTACTGATGATGGACTCGATGCCCTCATCCAGATCATCAATAAAGATGTTGAAGAGCATGGGGCCCAGTACTGATCCCTGGGGCACACCACTAGTGCCTGGCTGCCAGCTGGCTGTGGCACCATTCACCACCACTCTCTGGGCTCGGCCCTCCAGCCAGTTCCTAACCCAATGCAGTGTGCTCCCATCCAAGCCATGGGCTGCCAGTTTGGCCAGGAGTTTGCTGTGGGGGACGGTGTCAAAGGCCTTGCTGAGGTCCAGGTAGACCACATCCACAGGCCTCCCCACATCAACCAGGCGGGTCAGGGAGATCAGGTTGGTCAGGCAGGACCTGCCCTTCCTAAAGCCATGCTGGCTAGGCCTGATCCCTTGTAAGTGCTGTGTGATCGCACTCAAGATGAGCTGTTCCATAATCTTGCCTGGCACTGAGGTCAGGCTGACAGGCCTATCATTCCCTGGCTGATCCAACCAGCCCTTCTTGTGGATGGGCACCACGTTGGCCAGCTTCCAGTCTTCTGGGACCTCTCCAGTGAGCCAGGACTGCTGAAAAATGATGGAGAGCAGCTTGGCCAGCTCATCTGCCAGCTCTCTCAGCACCCTAGGATGGATCCCATCCGGTCCCATGGCCTTGTGGGGGTCCTTTGTGAGTGCGTGTGTGTGCACGCACGTGTGCGTGTGTCTGAGTGTGTGTGTGAGAGTGTGTTCATAGCTTTAGGAGTAACACAGCAGAACCAATTCCCAAAAGGTTTTCACTGCATTCCCAGGGCAATTAGAGGTTTGCTCTGGCTGTAGTTAATACCTAGAAATTCCTATCCAAATCTTTGCAGCACAAAAAGAAAAAAAAAAAACAACCCAAACAATACCCAAACTGCTTGATATTATTAAGTAGGAACTGGGAATCCTACAGGAATTGTGGGCTTTTTATGACAAATTATTCCTTTTCTTTTGGCCTTCTTTTGGTGTTATCCCAACTACACAGTCACCACCTAAATGAATGTCACAGTTGTGACTCAAATCAAGCAAGACAAAGTGTATCAAGGGGGGGGCAGGGGGGAAATAGAGAGAAAGCTAAAGAATTCTCCTCCTCTTCACTTTTCCCCTTGAGAGAGCCAAAACTAGAGTAAGGCAGCCCTGAATTTCATGAGCTCTGGGATTCGGATGAGCTCGGGAAATTGTTTTGTTTGCACTTCATGGTTCTTGTGTTCAGTTGTAGAATGACCTCCTTGCAACATGAAATGCAGGCTTCTGAAACTGGAGCTTCTGCCCCACTGACAATTCCACGACCTTGTGTCCAAACCCTAACTGCATGTAAATAAAATAACAATAATAGGAATAGCAGCAGTCCTAAGGAGGATAAGGAATGGAAATGAACACTATTGCTCACCATCAGCTGAGTGATGTTAATCCGTTCTGGAGAGTAGTCCACTCGCCAACCTGCCCTCCAGTTTTCTTGCTAAGCATGTGGAACGCGGTGGCTGGGCCCGGGCCGGCAGCGACACCGCAAACCAGACTGCAAGCTCCCTGAATGTGCTGGGACCCCTTCCCCCGCCAAAGGACGGCGGCTCGCAGGCAGCATGGGGCACGGAACAGGATCCGACGCCGAGTCGAGGGCTCTCCGTGACCATTCCTGTGCCAAAGGTGCACGCCATGGCGCCTGCCTGCACGCCATGAAAGCACAGCAGAACCCGCGACGTGAGCGCGCAACTGCACCTTCTGCGAGGCATGCGCTGTATCCATAGCAACGATCGCGCCGCTCTCACCTTGGCGCCAACAGAGCCTGCCTAGGGTGCATGTGCTCTATCCATAGCAACGATTGCACCGCTCTCACACTGGCACCAGCAGAGCCTGCCTAGGGCGCATGCGCTGTATCCATACCAACGATCGCGCCGCTCTCACACTGGCGCCAACAGAGCCTGCCTAGGGCGCATGCACTGTATCCATACCAATGATCGCGCCGCTCTCACACTGGCACCAGCAGAGCCTGGCTAGGGCACATGCGCTGTATCCATGGCTGCCGTGCCATTACACACGCGGGGCAGCACTGAGCACTCCCCTGGGCGTGGGCAGCGGCACGGCTCGGCTCGGCTCAGAATGTTTCCATTTATGTTACAAACCACAATGCGCACAAGCCCCTGTTTTTAATTCGCCCAGACACAGGCTCTGCTTATAGCTCAAGCCCCTCTGTGGCTTCTGGTTTTCAATTTTCTAAGCCTTTAAAAAAGAGAGGGAAGACAGGGAGTCGTTTCCAAAGCTTTCTTACACAGCAGTCAATCCAATTCCTCCCTCTCCAGCTGAAAACGAGAGGTTTGGCTCCGCATCACCTCACGCCAGTACTTACAGTTTTAAATATTTTGTGGTCCCCTCCAAGCATTTTCAGCACTTTAGGGGGGTGCCCCCAGCCCTCGTTCACCTGCTCCTCTGCTGCAGCATCTGCCTGCCCCACCTGGCACAATCAGTCCACCCAGAATGCCCCCACTCCCTTTGATTCACCCCAAAAATGGCAGAAAATAAAGCAAACTGCCCAGCCAGCGTCTTGGTGAGGTCAGAACCACCTTGGTGCCCCCAGTCCTGTTTACATGTCCCGAGACGTCCTTTGTCACACTCTAAAGCCCTTGAGGTGCACCCAGCTTACCTTTAGATGCAGGCAGAGACAAAGCTGGGGCGTCCCAGGGCTGCAGGTACACTAAAACCCAGAGTGAGACCTCCCCAGGTCCTGCAGGACCCCAAAACCTGGAACCCCACAGAGACACCTGACCCTAACACCACCACCCCACCTCGACTCCTTCGGGACCCTCCAGAGGCCCTCAGAACCATTCAGATACCCCCAAATTCCCCTTTCATATCCGCCAGGCCCACTTTAGATAACAGCAGACCTCTGTAACAGACTCCCAACACAGTAGGTCTGGGGCAGGTCCTCCGCCTCTGCCTGAGGAGCAGCTTAGCTGAGCTCCATTCAGGGCTTTTTCCATTCAAAGGAAAAACAACACACCACAAGCACACACCAAAGCCAATCCACTGTTTTAATTGAGAGAGACACAGCTGATATTTCTATTTCCAGGTCAAACCCTCTATGGTCTGCTCAGGATGTGCTGTTCTACTCTGGAAGCATTTCAAGATAAGAGAGATCCAGGGGGAGTCATGTCAAAACCTTGCTGCACACAAATCACTGTCCTTCTGCAAGCTCTCTATAAACAGCACAGCTGGAACAGCTCTGCTGGAACACCTCACACTCACACTTTCCCAGGGCTTTCCCTTCCCTCCAAGACTGTTCAGGCATTTCAAACATGCAGGTCTGCAAGCAGCCTTTGTGGGAGGCTGCCCCCACCCCTCCCTCACTGCTCCTCTGCTGCATCCTCGCCCACCCCCACGTGGCATCACAGAAGGAAAGACAGAGACAGCTGAGGGGCTACACTCCTGTTCTTTTTATCACCCCGAGCCAGGGGCAGCCTTCTGGGTAAGGTTTGCACCTTCAGCAAATGGCTGAGCTTTCCTCTCATCCATTAACCCTTCGGTGGTTTCAGCTTTCTGAGCCTGTGTCGGTACAAGTCCTCATCAGGGCACTGCAAACAGAGAGACAAACCTTTCTTCTGTCCAAGAGATCCAAGAAGAGGATGGCTGAGCAGACACTTCTAAAGAGAGTAACTCACCTAAACCTCATATTTGTCCCAAGTTTGCAACAACAAAACACTCTGTGAACAACAGAGTGGTACTCCTGCAGTGGTCACCAGCTTATAAGCTACAGCAGAAATAAAACCCTTTTTGTGACAGAAGCACTGGCAAAATTTTACAGAGACAGTAACAGCAGACAAAAGTGCTGTGGTTGAGCTAAATTGTTCCCTGAAGCCAGGATGCCCTGCAAGGGAAGGAGCAGTTTCTCCATTTGAAAACACGATGTAAAGCTTTGGAGAGTTTGATTTGAGTCTGCCCTCTCACCAGCATTGCCTGGCACATGGACTAACTGGAAACTGGTACTTAGTGTCCCTGCTGAATACTGCTTCCATACCACTTAAAATTTCCTTCCCACTCTTTAAAAGCACTGAGGCATCACGTAAGAGTAACAGAACAAAAATTATTCTCTCCCAAAGAAGAGAATCACTGGGAACACAAATTCACCCTTACCCCTGTGGGGTTCATCCTGAGCCCAGAAAAGCTGTTCAGAATCGAAGCAAATTGTACTTCACATGGACACAGTGGGAGCTGCATGGTACTTCAACAATTTTGCACTACTGCAAGTGACAATCCACAGGGAAGAAGGACAGGCTCCTTGCACAAAAGGACTGCAGCTCACTTTGCCAGGTGACATAAACAGGCAAAACATTCAGCTGAGGCTGGCCTTTGATACAGCTTGTGTGGCTGAAGACAACTCTGAGTGTGCTTTCCAAATGAAGACTATCTGAAGGAGCAGGACAAGGAGTGATGATACACAGCAGGACTACGTTCTGGCTGCCTTGACAAAGATTGCCAAAAGGACAAAATAAGGCCTTGGAAGTGTCAATTCCTCCCCGCCCGAGGGAAAGAGGCATCCCTACATGAAGGCAGAGACCCAGGCCTTGAACTACAGGTTCCTCTCTACAATGCTTTCAGCTACAAACCCTTTGGGAGCAAATCCTGCCTCAGCAATAAGCTGCAGACACCAATAGAAAGTGAAACTCTGCTCCTGCAGCTTCCACGTGGTCGGCGCCATTTTGGTTTGTCTAGATCTTAACGTGTGCCAGGAGGTATCAGGATCAGTGAGCAATTACAATACCTGATTTTTACGAGCATCTATTGATGGTCTGCTGCCTTGGGGAATTCTGGGGCTCCCCCAACCTGCTGTGGGCAACCGCCGGCTTCATTGCCGAGGTTCCTTTGCCTTACAGTTTAAAGTGCTGTTTCTTGTTCCTGGATTTTTGTACATATTGTTTAAATTGTTCCTGCTGGTGAGGTATCTGTCCACACCCAACACCTCGAGTCTGTAAATAGGATTTATTTAATATTTTTGTGGAATTTTTGTGATTAATAAAATTATTAATATTTCTATTAATCGCTCTGCTTACTGAACATTAACATATCCTGTTATAGACCACAACAGCACCGCAGCAGACACCCTGGGCAATGGAGCTGGCATGCAAAGCAGCGGCCAGAGCGGTTGCACGACCCAGCTTACAGGGGGCTGCAGCCGCTGCTGGCATTTCCAAGCACCCGGGAGGCCAGGGCACTGACCGGGCCCTGACTTACAGGGCAGCCCTGCTCCCAAAAGGCCCACGGAGGCTCCTTCTCTCCGCTTCAGGGGCATCCTGACCCACACCTGCTAGCCGGGGGGCTCCCCACACAGGCTGCCAGCTGAGCCAAAGGCACTCGACCCCGGCCCCTCTTACGGGGGCGGTCGAACCCAGGAGTTGAGAGCTTGGCCTGGCCCCGCAGCTACAGGAGACAGCAGCCGGCAGCGGGGCATCACGGCCAAGGCGGGGGCTGTGGCCCCAGCCCCGAAGACGGGGTGGGATGGGGGTGAAAACCGCTAGCTAAGCCCCACACACTCCCTGGCCCCATGCTCTGAAGGCCGGGGCCAGATCTACTACCCACCCCCCCATTACAGGGAGGGGTCCCTCCTTGAACCTCCCTCCGGGCACTGGCAACACTCTTCCCTGCCCACAGGCGGTCGCTCTCGGCCCGGCACTCCCAGAAAGCCCCATGGAGAGCCCAGGCTTGGACTGCGCCCACTTACGGGCTGGCCCGCCTGGCTGCAGCACCACACCACCTCTTCAGGAGCCCAGGGACTGACCTCGACCCTCTAAGGGTTTGTTCCTGGTAGCTGCCTAAGCACAGCCCCCCAGCCCTGCTTACAGGGACCTTGGCTGCGCGGGGACAGAAGGGGACAGAAGGCTCCACAACTCCTCACACACGCCCCAAGTACGGGCTGTTAATCTGACAGGGTGCCAAGAGAACAGGCTGCCATGAAGGCAGAGACCCAGGCCCTGAACTACAGGTTGGTCACCTTGCCGCAAGACACTGAGCGGCTTCACTGTGTCCATCCATAAAAGGAGGGGCAAGCCGAGCTCCCACCCCGCTCGGGCCTCGCAAGGAGACTGCCGCCTAACCGCCCAGAGCCCCTCTTTCCCTCCTGGGAAGCCTAAGCTAAGCTACAGCCTTGGCTAAGGGACCTAAAGGACAGGCAGGCTCAGGCACACAGAGGCTAGAGGGGCCACACACCACGCCCTTCCCAGGAGAGGGAGCAAGCTCTGGGCAGCCACGTGGGGCAGGAATCCTTACCCCTGAGCAGAGGGCAGAGGGTTCAGACCTGCCCCCCCCCGGGGATGTGTGCAGGCAGAGGGGCCTCAGGATGCCAAACGCTGTGACACCCCCGAGTACAGGGGGTCACGCCGGCCAGGCCGCCAGCAGCCAGAAGCTGCTGGGGCTCTCTAAAGGGCCCTCCCCTGCTTACAGGGGGGGCTGGGGTCCAGGGAGCTACTCCTCCCCCATACGGGTGGAGAAGCTGGCTCGTCCCCTCCTTACAGGGTTGCCAGTCTCCCGTGCAGCCAAGGAGCTAGGAGGCAAAAGACCAAACACAGCAAAAGCAAAGACCGAGCCCTGCTTACAGGGAGGTCGCCCAGCACAAAGCAAATCAGGGCACCCTAACGGTGCTGGCAAAGTCTTGTGTCCACAGCCAAATTCAGAGGGAGGTCTCATTGCCCAGGGCGCCTTTCTCCCCGTCCTGCTCTTAGCCCGACGCTGCTCCTCGACTCTTGCCCCGCCACACTTTGCCTCGCTGCTCTCCATAGCGCGCCCCTGTGCCCGCTGCTGCCGAGGAAGGAGACACACGTTAGTCTCAGTACCAGCCATTCCTCCCCACCTGTGGGAAAAAGGTATCATTGGCCCTAAGTCACTACAGGCTTTTTCTGGTCAAATATATTTCTCTCCTCGAATTATCGTACTTCTATTTTCAAATTTTCGTCTTCTGCCCTATGGATTTTCTTCACAATTCCAGGCATAATTTCCCTTCCTGCCATCTAAATCACCTGTGTGTTCCCTCCAAAACATCCTTTTTCCTCCTCCATCTTTCCTCAGCTCTTCCTCCCATGTATTTACTCTCCCTCACTCTCCCTCCTAAATAGATGTGATTTTCCCTCTAAAACTTCATTTCTGTCTCCCATAGTTACCTTTGCTATTCATTTCTGTATCTTCTCCTAGATATTTGCCTTAAGTCTTCCCTCCAAACTGCCTCCTGTGTCCCTCTTGTTTACCTCAGTTTTCTCAGAAAAAATTCACCTTCTTCTCTATGGATTACCTCAGGTTTCCCCTCCATGCAGGTCGCCCCCAGCACATACCTCAGCTCTTCCCTCCTGAATCTTTTATTTTTTATCCTCTATAAACACCTCAATTTTTTTCCCTTCAAATGTCACCTCTGTCCTGTTTACCTCAGGGTTTTCTCTGGTTTCATTTTCTTCCCCAGAGATCCTCTCAGTCTTTGCCTCAAAATGTCACTTCTCTGACCCTGAATCTCAGTTTTCCTGAAAAGCTTTCATCTGTATAAAGAGCAAACAAAGCAAAACACACAGAGGAAGTTTTAAGGTACATAGGAAAATACCTCAGTTTTTAATGAAAAAGAAATTGCCCTGTTGATTCCCCCCCCCTGGCCAGTCTCACCCTGTGCCCTCACAACCTGCCCAACACCTGCGCTGCCTGCCCTGCCCTCCGGCAGCCGCAGCTCTGCTCAGGAGCCGATCCTCGCAGACACCAAACCCAGCGGAGCTGCAGGCTGTGGCACAGCCCTGCCCCGGCCGCCCCGTCCCGCCCAGCCGCCCCGCCCCTGCCCCCGGCTGTGCCGGCCGCTTCCCATTCCCGCCCCGACAGCTCCTGAGGCGCGCGGCGCGTGCCGGCCCCTGTGGCGGGAAGGGCGCAGAGGCGACGCCGGGACCCTCCGGGCGCTCACGGCGCTCTGCTCCCGGCTCCCGGTCCCCGCTCAGACCCCTCCCGCCCCCCGGGCGACTTTCGAAGCCCGTCAAGCTCAGCGGCGCCTCCAGCTGGGGTTGGTCCCGCCCGGGCCGGGCGCCTCTGGCTGCTCGAATTCCCGTGCCGATCCTCTGGGAGGAGCCCGGGGCGGGCCCCGCGAGGCGCGAAGGAGGTGAGGCGGCCAGGCCCCGCCCCGTGCCTCCGAGCGCCCAGACACCTCCTCCGCCCCTGGTGAAACCCTCACAGAGCCTTCGGCCACCCCTGCTGCTCCCTCTTTTACATGTATCTACATCTGAAGATGTTGTTACAAACCCTCTCCACGCCAATCGAGAGTTTTGAGTATAAGACATTTTATTGCGGGTAAAATAAGCCAAAGCAGTGTGCTGGGCGGCTGGGAGTCTCCTGCTCCACAGCAGCACGCCCCGAGTAAGGATCCACTCTCTAAGGTGGAGGTATGTCACAACCGTAACAGCCAATTCCTCATGCATAGAATGCACCCTTCTGGCTGTGCAAGTGTGAGTTCCTGATAGGGATCGGCATCCTGGTCTGGAGCCTCTGGTGAGGATGTTGATAGTCTTCCTTATCTTAACCTTGTTTCTGGCAGGCTCAGTGGGTGTCGACCCAGCTGC
This sequence comes from Colaptes auratus, assembly GCA_015227895.2. Classification (NCBI taxonomy): domain Eukaryota; kingdom Metazoa; phylum Chordata; class Aves; order Piciformes; family Picidae; genus Colaptes; species Colaptes auratus. The sequence continues at coordinate 31,547,166 of CM037631.1, forward strand.
CCAACTTCTGCTCAAAACAGGATGTTACATGGTCTTATCATTGAGTGGCATTGTCTGACTTGATCACGACTCCATCATTGATCATTTATATGGTTAACAAATAATTCATCCCTTTACTTACTACACTAGAGTTTCAGCTGGGGTAGCGTGCAAATCGCTCCGGGTGGAGGGTCGCCGGTCACTGACCAGCCCTTCCCCTGCCGCTTGCCGAATCAGTTTCGAATCTAAGTTCTGTGAATCATTTGGTTTAAGTGCCTATACCTAGACATTCTGTAAAGATAGTTCCACTAACCCAATATCGACACCTGTGCAGGGCACTGTACACACCCCCTTGCAGAGTTTGTATATATATATATATGTGGAAATAAACTTAACATGTATTGTCATTGATATGTCTGCCACCCATTTCTGAGGGCATATTCATAACAACTATAAGCTCTGTTATTAATTATGACCATTATTTAGATGATTAGCCATATTATTAATCAATATTAGTAGGATTATTCAAGCCATTAATTATTAGTAGCAGGACTATTAGGTCTATTATTAATGATTAAGAGGATTATTAGCTCATCTAAGTATTAGTAGCAGGACTGTTAGCTCTATTATTAATTATAGGCAGGATTATTAGCACCATTACTTAATATTAGCAGGATTCTTAGCTCTGTTAGCAATTATTTCCATTATTAGGATTATTAGCCATATCAGTTACCAATATTAGCAGGATACTTAGCTCTTTTAAACATCACTATTAGTGGCATTGCTAGGTCTATTATTAGTTATTAGCATGATCAATATGATTAGCCATATTGTTTATCATTATTAGCCTGGTTACAGCTCCAGTACTAATCCCCAGCAGGACTGTTAGCTCTGGTAGCTGTTATTAGGAGGGCTTTGAGCTCTGTTACATCCTCCTCCTCTTCACCCTCATCCCCCCAGCCAGGGTGTGGGTCGCTCCCGGCAGGGTCACGAGCACCGCTCATTAGCAGCAGCAGGGCTATTAGCTTCATTAGCCCTGAGCAGGACTCGCAGCTCTAGGCAGAAGGAGTTGGAGGACTCCGTGCCCAGGAGCTGGGAGGTTCTGGTCAGGCTCTGGAGTGCTGGGGAAGGGTTGAGGAAGTTTTGGGGGGAATTGGTCAGGATGTGGCCAAGTTCCTCCCTGGGACTTCGGGAGGTTTGGGGCAGGATTTGGTCAGGATTAGGTGTGGGTTGGGCCAGGAGTAGGCTAAATTGTGCCCAGGGGTTGGGAGGTCTTGGGGAGACTTGGTGAGGATTTGGTCTCTGGATTGAAGCAGGCTTTGGCCAAGTTCTTCCCTGGGACTTTGGGAGGTTTGGGGCAGGGTTTGGGAGGTTTGGTCGGGTTTGGGCCAGGATTTGTCCAAGTTATTTCCAGGATCCGGGAGGTGTGGGGAGAGGTTTTGGGCAGGATTTGGGAGATTTTGGGGGGATATGTTGAGGATTTGGTCTCTGGATTGCAGCAGCTTTGGTCACATCCTGCCCAGGATTTGGGAGGGTTTGGGTAGGATTTGGGATGTTTAGGTCAGGCTGTGGGGGGTTGGGAATGGATTGAAGAAGTGTTGGGGGGAATTTGTTCAGGACTTGGCCAACTTCCTCCCTGGGACGTTGGGAGGTTTGGGGAAGGACTTGGGAGCTTCGGGTCAGGCTGTGGGGGGTTGGTGCAGGATTTGGGAGATTTAGGGGGGATTTGTTCAGGCTTTGGAGAACTTCCTCCCCGGTGCTTTGGGAGGTTTGGGGCAGGATTTGGGAGGTGTTTGTGGGGATTTGGTGAGGATTTGTTGTCTGGATGAAGCAGGGTTTGGTCTGACTTGGGCCAGGACTTGGCCAAGTTCTTTCCTGGGACTTTGGCTGGTTTGGGGCAGGGTTGGGCCAGGCTGTGGCCAAATCCTGCTCAGGAGTCAGGAGGTTTTGGGGGGGATTTGGTCAGAATTTGGTCAGCTTCTGCCCAAGCTGTGGGAAATCCTGGGCAGGATTTGGCCTGGATTGGGCCAGGCAGTGCCCAGCATGTGGCAGCCTTTGAGCAGGCTCAGGGCAGGGGTTGCTCAGGATTGGGACAGGGACCCCTTGGGGACCCCTTGTGGCCATTATTCTTTTGGGGGGGGGGGTCCTGGAGAGCGGAGGTCCTGCTCCAGGAGGTCCCAAAATCGCTTCAGGGGCAGGGCCTTGGGTTGGGGGGGATGGGGACAGGGAGGAAGAAGTTTGCTGGGGGGGGGAGCAGGGGAGGGGAGAGAGGTGACAACGGGGTGGGGGGTTGCCAGTTGTGGGGGTTACAAAAGGAACTCAAAGGACCCCAAAGTGAGGAGCAAAAATAAAGATTTATTTCCAAATTCCACTTTAAAAATTACTTTCTGGGGGCCTGTCCTCCCCCAGGGGACAAACAGGGTCAGAGGGAGCTGCTTTGGGGGATGGGGGGAGTCAGGACCCTGGTTTGGGGGCTCTGGGGGGGGATCAGGGAGGTCCAGGCAGGAGCAGCCCCAAGGCAGCTGGTTCCAGGGATGCTGCCACAGCTCTCCTGGGGCCAGCAGGTCCTGGCAGCACTCCAGCTCCAAGCAGGAGGAGGAGGACACAGCTCCAGGGTTTAGCTCCAGTTTCTTGGACATAGGGAAGGGAAGAACTTGGGGCCACAGCCTGGCTGTGGTCATTTGGGCAGCTGAGACCTCTCAAGCCTGGAGTTGAGGCTTGAGGTCCTACTGTTGGGTTCCTCCTCCCCGCTGCTGGTGCAGCTCCAAGCCTACAGCTGCTGGCCCAAGCCACCCTCATGGGGCCTCCGTGGCCACTACCACCCCTGGAAGAGGTCCTGGGCAAGGTCCCTGTGGCCATCAGGTCCATCAGGTCGCTGAGGCCATGACCTGCAGGCAGCTCTGGCCAGCACCAGCAGGCTGCTGAGGAAGACCATGGCGAGGAAGAGCCACATGCAGCAGCGCTCCAGCCCCTTGGCCACCTCCTGCCAGTCCCCGGCGCGGCGCTGGGCGGCTCGGTGCCGCCGCAGGCAGTCGCTGAGGTCTCTGACGTTCCTCAGCAGAACCTGCTGGTGGCACAGGCAGGGCCCCCGGGGGCACCTCCCTGCCTCGCCGCCCTCCCGCCCGACCTTCGGCTTCCCCCCCGGGCCGCCCGGCCGCCCCCTGCCCGCCCTGCCGGCGGGTCCCGCCCGGCTCCGAGCCGCAGCAGAACCTGGCCGGGTGCTGGAGGAAGAACCTCCTGGCCCAGGGGGGCGCAGGCCTGGCCCCCGGCCCGCAGTGCTGCAGGGTCAGGATGAAGATGGTCAAGGCGCTGGAGGCTCTGACCATGGTCATGGTGGCCAAGGAGTACTTGCCTGAGGGGGGGCGAGAGGGGAGGGGTTGGGCAGGGGGCAGGGGGGAGAGACCAGCAGCTCCTCCCCAGCCCCAGGAGAGCCTCAGCCCAATGGACACCAGCAGCTCTTCCTCACCTAGTGGGCACCAACAGCTCCCCCCCATGCCCAATGGACTCCCAACGTCTCCTCCCATCCCTGCTGCCTTCTCCTCCCACCACCTCCTGCCCACCCAAGGGAGAACACATCCCCTCTTCCCTCCCCCTACCAGCCCCCCCCTTTCCCCGCTGTTGCCCGGGGGGCTCACCAAGGAGCAGCAGGCTCTGGGCGGGGGGCATGCTCTCGGCCAGCACCAGCTTCAGGCTCTCCTTCCACCTCCAGCACCTCCAACCCTGCTCAGCACCAGCCTCAGGCTGTCCATTTGCAGCAGGATGCAGGAGGACTGCAGGATAACAGCCTCCTGAGCTGGCAGATGGGGTCAGGGAGCAGCATAACCCCCCTGAGATCCAGGAGGAAGCAGTTAGAGACCTGCTGAGCCACTTGGACCCCCACAAGTCCATGGGGCCGGATGGGATCCATCCTAGGGTGCTGAGAGAGCTGGCAGATAAGCTCCAAGCCACTCTCCATCATTTTTCAGCAGCCCTGGCTCACTGGAGAGGTCCCAGGGGACTGGAATCTGCCAACGTGGTGCCCATCCACAAGCAGGGCCATGAGGAGGAGCCAGAGGATCCCAGGCCTGTCAGCCTGACCTCAGTGCCAGGCAAAGGATGGCACAGGGCATCTGGAGTGCGGTCACGCAGCACTTACAGGACGGCCAAGGGCTCAGGCCCAGCCAGCATGGATTCAGGAAGGGCAGCTCCTGCCTGACCAACCTGATCTCCTGCTATGCCCAGTGACTGCCTGGTGGCTGTGGGGCAGGCTGTGGATGGAGTCTGCCTGGACCTCTGCAAGGCCTTTGACACCATCCCCCACAGCAAACTCCTGGCCAAGCTGGCAGCCCATGGCTTGGGCAGCAGCTCTGAGCTGGGTTAGGAGCTGGCTGGAGGCTGAGCCCAGAGAGTGGTGGTGAATGGTGCCATAGCCAGCTGGCAGCCAGTCACTAGTGGTGTGCCCCAGGGATCAGTGCTGGGCCCCATGCTCTTCAACATCTTTATTGATGATCTGGATGAGGGCATTGAGTCCATCAGCAGTCAGTTTGCAGATGACAGCAAGCTGGGGGCAGGAGTTGATCTGCTGGAGGGCAGAGAGGCTTTGCAGAGGGACCTCGACAGGCTGGACAGATGGGCAGAGGCCAAGGGCAGGAGATTGAAAACCATCCAGTGCCAGGTGCTGCACATTGGCCACAGCAACCCCAGGCAGTGCTACAGGCTGGGGTCAGAGTGGCTGAGAGCAGCCAGGCAGAGAGGGACCTGGGGGGACTGGTTGATTGTAGGCTGAACATGAGCCTGCAGTGTGCCCAGGGGGCCAAGAAGGCCAATGGCATCCTGGCCTGCATCAGGAACAGTGTGGCCAGCAGGAGCAGGGAGGTCATTCTGCCCTGTGCTCAGCACTGCTTACGCCACACCTCGAGCCCTGTGTCCAGTTCTGGGCCCCTCAGGTTAAGAAGGACATTGAGCTGCTGGAAGGTGTCCAGAGAAGGGCAACGAAGCGGGGAGGGGTCTGGGGCACAGCCCTGTGAGGAGAGGCTGAGGGAGCTGGGGTTGCTTAGCCTGGAGAAGAGGAGCCTCAGGGGAGACCTCATTGCTGTCTACAACACCCTGAAGGGAGGCTGTAGCCAGGTGGGGGTTGGTCTCTTCTGCCAGGCACCCAGCACCAGAACAAGAGGACACAGTCTCAAGCTGTGCCAGGGGAGGTTCAGGCTGGAGCTGAGGAGAAAGTTCTTCCCAGCAAGAGAGATTGGCCCTTGGGATGTGCTGCCCAGGGAGGTGGTGGAGTCCCCATCCCAGGAGGTGTTCAGGGGGGGACTGGATGTGGCCCCTGGAGCCACGGTTTAGTAGCCAGGAGGTGCTGGGTGACAGCTTGGCCTTGATGAGCTCTGAGGTCTTTTCCAGCCTCATTGCTTCTGTGACCCCTCCCCTGCCCAGGCCCTGAAGCAGAGGCAGAGAAGGTCCAAATTCCATCAACTGTGTATTTTTATTGTGTCTTCCCTGTTCTGCTCCAAAAGTCAGAAAATCTCCAAAGCTCTGAGTTGGCCTTTTTGTCTTCTCCTCAGCCACAGCCTTGTCACAACCTCCTCCCCCCTCATGCACCAAGGCCTTCAGCCAGCAGCTCCTGGGGGGCTCCCACTCCAAGCAGCTCCTCCTGAAGGGAGAACTCCCACCCCAAGCAGTTCCTGGGGGGCTCTGCTCCAGGCTGAACAGCCCCCAGGGCCCTCAGCTGCTCCTCACAACTTCTCCAGACCCTTCCCCCCTCCCCCAGACCCTTTCCCACCTGTGTTGTCCTCCTCTGGCCCTCAGCCGCTCCCCAGCCTCCCCTGGACTCTCCCCAGCACTTCCCAGGCTCTGCCCTGGGCAGCCCAGCCCTGGCCCCAGCCCTGCAGCTGTGGCCTCCCCCGGGCAGAGCAGAGGGGCAGCAGAGCCTCCCTGCCCTGCTGCTGCCCACACTCTGCCCCATGCCCCCCAGGACACCTCTGGCTGCTCTTCTCCACCCTGCTCCACCTCTTGACCTCTGCTGCTCAGAGCTGCTGAGCAGTGAGCTTAAGAAGCTGGAGGAGGCTTCTGCAGCTGAAGCCAAGCCCAGCAGAGGCTGCAGCTGGCACCTGCTGGATCCTCTCCACCATCTCAATGCCATGGATGTAGTGCAGGTAGAGCAACCCTGCCACCTCCCAGTCCTGGATCAGGGAACTCCTCTCTGCTGGGGCCAGATCCCTGCTGCCCTCAGGGAGAGGTCTGGAATGGTTGAGCATCCCCAGACAGGGTCAGGGGGTGCCCAGGTGGGCAGGGAGGGCAGCAGCAGCCTGGGCCACTGCTGAGCAGCAGTGGTGTGGGCAGCAGCAGCAGGGCAGGGATGGTGCCCCTGGGCTGGGCACTGGGGAGCCCACAGCTGCAAGCCTGGGGGCAGGGTTGGGCCCTCCCTGCCAGCAGGCCCTTGAGGGCTGGGGCAGGGCCAGAGCAGGGCAAGGAAGCTGGGGAGGGCTCTGGGGAAGGAGGAGAAGGCTCTGGAGGAATGGTGAGGAGCAGCTGAGGCAGCTGAGGGGGTTGAGGCTGCAGCAGAGGAGGCTGAGGGGAGACCTTGTGGCTCTCTGCAGCTCCCTGAGAGCAGCTTGCAGCCAGCTGGGGCTCAAGGGCTGCTCCTGAGTGCTGGGCCAAGAGGAGATGGCCTCAGGTTGTGCCAGGGGAGGTCGAGCTTGGCCCTGAGGAGCAATTTGTGCCCTTGGGAGCTGCCCAGGCCTGTGCCAGGCTGCCCAGGGCAGTAGTGGAGTCCCCATGGCTGGAGGGGTTGGGAAGCTGTGGGGCTGTGGTGCTGAGGGCCGTGGGTGGTGGTGCTGGGGCAGTGCTGAGGCCATGCTTGGCCTCCATCATCTCCAAGATCTTCTCCACCCTGACCCACTCCATGCAGAGGAACAGCTTCAATCCTCTCTTCTTCCTCCCTCTACCACACCACAAGGGGCAGCCCAGAGCCATCAGCCTGACTCAGCGCCTGTAGATCCCCCCAGGGGAGGACCCCAAGAGCCCCCCAGGGGAAGGTCTCCAAAGTGCCCCTGGAGGAAGATCCCAAAGACTCCCCACAGGAGGACCCCAAGAGCTGCTCCTGCCCCCTGCCCCCTCCACCACTCCCAACCCCTCCCAGTTGAGAACTGGCAGCACAAAGTGGTTTAGCTGGGACCAAAGTCCAGCTCCCTGCTCAGACACCTGCTGGAAGAAGCTCAGCACTGCTCTCCAGGCTTCCACCCCCGCCCTGACCTCAGCCCAGTGATGGCCACCAGGGGCAGGGCCAAGAGGAACCAGCCCCTGCTAGGAGGACATCAAACATGGCCTGGAACACCTGGAGGAAGTGGCCAGCGTGGACAGTGGGGCCAGGAGGGTGGAGGAGGAGGAGGACACCAAGGTGGGGTCAGGGTGGTGGAGGAGGAGGACACCAAGGTGGGGTCAGGGTGGTGGAGGAGGAGGACACCAAGGTGGGGTCAGGGTGGTGGAGGAGGAGGAGGAGGACAACCTGGCTGTGGGTGGTGGAGGAGAAGCAGCTGAAGATGTCAATTGCAGGCTAGAGCCTAACCTCCAGCTGGTGGCCAGAGGGCTCTGAGCTGTGTCCAGCAAGCCCCAGGAGCATCAGGATGGAGAGGAAGGGGCTGGGCTGTCTGGCCCCTGATGGCCCCTGACCCCCAGCATGGGACCAGCTCCACCTCTCTGAGCAAACCTGGGTTGGGCTCCCCCAGCCTCAAGCTAAAGCTCTCCTTCAGGGGGGACTCGAAGCAGGTCCCCAAGAAGCTGCTCAGGGTCCTGCCAAGCCTGGGGAGGAAAGCACCAAGGTGTGATCAATGGAATGATAATTAGTGTCCATTAGATGATTCTGATTAAAGCAAAAGCAGAAGCAGCATGGTGAGACGAGGGGTCAGGCACTGGGAACTCACCTATGGAACTGCAGTGAGATTCCTTTTAGGCCTCATTATCATCAGTTGTTTAGGATTCATTTGACTTTGTTTAGTACACAGTAAGATTTTAGGGTTCATTATAACCTGCTGCTTATTAATTGTATTGGCTTTAATGTATGCACACTAATGCCCTGGTGAGATGTTAGGAGTTAGCAGCTAACAGTTGAAGTGTTATGAAACAAGAAGTTCTTTAAGGATGGGAAAGGAAGAGAAGTTGCTGCAGCAGACATGAGCACAAAGGAGGGTTGTGAGACTCAACAGAACCTGTGTGCAGAGCCAGCCCTGGGAAAGGACATTGGCTGTACCAACAGGAGGAGAAAGACACAACCACAAGGACTCAGCACACAGCTGTAATAAATAAAGGGATGAATTATTTGTTAACCATATAAATGATCAATGCTGGAGTCGTGATCAAGTCAGACAATGCCATTCAATGATAAGACCATGTAACATCCTGTTTTGAGCAGTATGTACTTAGTTTTAAGCTTGTTAGGCAGAAATCTACAGAAGTTGGGCAGCTGGATCGACACCCACTGAGCCTGCCAGAAACCAGGTTAAAGATAAGGAAGACTATCAACATCCTCACAAGAGACTCCAGACCAGGATGTTGATCCCTATCAGGAACTCACACTGGCACAGACAGAAGGGTGCATTCTATGCATGAGGAATTGGCTGTCACAGTTGCGACATACCTCCACCTTTAAAGAAGAGAGTGGATCCTTATTCGATGTGTGCTGTTGTGGAGCAGGAGGCCCCCAGCCACCCAGCGCGCTGCTTTTGCTTATTTTACCCGCAATAAAATTTCTTATACTTAAACTCTCGATTGGCGTGGAGAGTGTTTTTAACAAATTTGGTGCCGTGACTCGGATCCCGGTACTCTGGGTCAGAACTATAACTCAGGGAAAGGCGCCTCCGTTTTACAACGGTCCCTGGGTTCTACTCTCTGACTCAGACTACGGGATATCCGAACAAGGGTAAAATAAGTAAAAGGAAGGACCCCGTAAAATTTGTGCACGAAGACCAGGCAAAGACTCCTATGGTCAGGAGTTCGTGAGTATATTGCGGTTTGCTGCGGGTACTGCTTGGTTGGGGTTGTGGATTCTGGAAGTGCTGATGTAAGAGACGTCCAATTAAGGACGAAGCGAGTGCGGACCCTTCAGTAGCGCAGTTCTCATTACTCGCGAGAGTTTGAGTCGCCAACAAGGGGAGCGTGTGTGTGTGTGTGTGACGGAGCACTCCAGATGAAATGGGGCAGAGTACTTTAAAGTCTGCTAGTAAGACAGGCAAAAACAAGAAACGTGTCAAACTCCCTGATACCCCCCGTGATAGCCCTTTAGGAATTATGATTAGAAACTGGACGGATCCCCCCTCCCGAAGGGGAAAATCTAAAGAAAAGATGATACACTATTGTATAGAGGTTTGGGGAGGAAAAGAGATTAGGCAGGGGACTTATTGGCCAGTATTTGGCACTTTTGAAGATTGGGTATGTCAAACCTTGGTATTTATGTTAATGACAAGATGCCTTTTAATAAAGAGGAAAGTGAATATGCGTATTTATGGTTAACTGACCAACAGCTATTAAGGTATTTACCATAAAAGAGGAGAAAAAGGACACTGACAAAAAAAAAAGGAGGAAATTGAGTATGGTGATGTTTCTCCTCCTCCATATGCGGGACCCCAGGGACAGGAGCCACCAACAGCTCCTCCAAAGGGGCTCCTGAGATACCCCCTGAGGACTTGCCTGGCCCAGATGAAGCGAATATCCGCCGACCCGTGACTAGAAGCCAGACTAAAAGGGAGGAGGTGTTGCAATATCCCTTAAGGGAGCTTGCCATGGGCGGGCCTCAATTAGGTGTAGGATTTGTGTCTGTTCCTTTAAGCTCAGGGGATGTTAGAGATTTCCTTTAGGAGTAGCCGAGAGGCTTGATCAGTTCCTAGGACCCTCTATCTATACCTGGGATGAACTACAGGCTATTCTAAGAATTTTGTTTATTGTAGAAGAGGAGCAATGGCCAAACCCCTCCAAGGGACACAGAGGCCAGAAAAGAGGCAGTGTGTCATTATTGCCAGGGAAAGGGCCATCTGAAGCGCAACTGTCGCAAAAGAATACAAGAAGAGAAAATGTTTCAGGAGGATTAGGGAGGTCAGGGGCTCTACCTGCTGGGGACTCACAACATTCAAGAGCCCTTGATAACATTAAAATTGGGTCCCCAGCGACAAGAATTTACCTTTTTGGTGGATTCAGGAGCAGAAAGGTCCACCATACAAAACATCCCGACGGGATGTAAGGAATCAATGGAGAAAATAGGGGTAATTGGAGCAAAAGGAGAACCATTTAAGGTATCCCTTATTAAAGAAGTAGAAATTGAGTCCCCTACTAAATTTTCTTTAGGAAGCTTTTTGCTGGTCCCAGAAGCTGAATACAACCTATTAGGACGAGATTTGATGGTAGAATTAGGGATCAATTTGGAAAGTGATAAACAAGGCATAAAGATTAAATTATATGCCTTAACAGTAGAAGATGAAAAAAAAAAAAATCCTGAGGTATGTAGGAAAATTTGACATTGAACCATTTGAAATCACAATTAAGAATCCCTCTGAACCAATACGGATACGACAATATCCCATTTCGCAAGAGGCAAAGAGGGGATTACAATCTGTAATTGACAGATTGTTAGCACAATGACTATTAGAACCCTGCATGTCCCCTCATAATACTCCTATACTACCTGTTAAAAGGTCAGATGGAACCTATCGATTAGTGCAAGATTTGAGGGCCGTAAATCAAAGAACCCTCACCCGTTTTCCAGTGGTGGCGAATCCTTATACCTTGCTAAGCAAGCTATCTCCAGAATATACTTGGTACAGTGTAATTGACCTGAAGGACGCCTTTGGGCTTGCCCCTTAAAACAAGAAAGTAGAGACTGTTTTGCATTTGAATGGGAAAACGTGGATGCCCGGAGAACACAACAATTAAGGAATCTCCGAACCTTTTTGAGCAAGCCCTGGAACAAATGTTGCAGGACTTTGAGGTGGACCCTGAAACAACTCTTTTGCAGTATGTAGGTGATTTATTGATAGCAGGAAAAGAACAAGAAAAAGTAAGAAAAGCCAGTATTAAATTGCTAAATTTTCTTAGCCTTAAGGGATTGAAAGTCTCAAAGTCTAATTAGTTTACCGAGGAAAAGGTTAAATATTTGGGTCATTGGCTAGACAAGGGGGAAAACTTATTAGACCCTCAACGGGTGCAAGGGATATTGGACTTGCCACCCCCGAGAACTAAGAGACAGATTCGGCAGCTTTGGGCTTACTGGGGTGCTGCAGGCAGTGGATTGAAAACTACAGTAAAAAGGTAACATTTTTGTATGAAAAAACTAACAAAAGATGGATTATTAAAGTGGAGTCTGGAGGATGATAACAGGCTAAAAACCCTTAAATCTGACCTTACCGAAGCCCCGGTACTGAATTTGCCAGATGTAAAGAAACCATTCTTTTTGTATGTTAACCCTGATGAAGGAACTGCTTATGGAGTTTTAACCCAAGATTGGGCGGGACATAAAAACCTGTGGGCTACTACTCAAAACTATTAGATCCTGTTAGTAGAGGATGGCCTACCTGTTTGCAAGCTGTGGTATCCACAGCATTATTAATAGCAGAGGCCAAAAAGGTCACTTTAGGGGGAGAACTAATAGTATATACCCCCATGATCTTAGGGGAATATTAAACCAGAAGGCTGATCAATGGCTAACAGATAGTAGACTCTTGAAGTATGAGAGAATTTTAATACACTCTCCTAAACTAACATTGCAAACCACAGGGGCATTGAATCCTGCTCAATTTCTGTATGGGGAGCCTGATTTAAATCTTACTCATGATTGTATTCGTCTGGTAGAAGACAGGCTAAGGTAAGGGAGGATTTGGAGGAAGAAGAGTTGCCTGAAGGGGAAAAACTATATATAGATGGATCTTCTAGAGTAATAGAAGGAAAGCGCAAGTCAGGCTATGCAATCATAAATGGAAAAACCTCCCAGGTGATGGAATCTGCACCTCTGAGTAAGCAATGGTCAGCCCAGGCATGCGAATTGTATGCTCTATTAAGGGCGTTATTGTTGCTAAAAGATAAGGTAGGAACAATCTATACTGATTCTAAGTATGCATATGGGATAGTGCATACCTTTGGGAAAATCTGGGAGGAAAGAGGGCTTCTAAACAGCCAAGGAAAAGGGTTGATACATGAGGCACTCATAAAAGAAATATTGTCAGCCTTGAGGGAACCAAAGCAAATAGCAGTAGTACATATAAAAGGATTAGCAAGGGGCATAATAGGAAAATTACATAGTCAAACCCACTGGGGAGTACAGGCTTTGATGGACCAATTTGAGTCTAAATATGCCTGTATAGGAATATATGGAATAGTAAAGAAAATGATAGAAGGATGTCTAACCTGTCAGCGAGTTAATAAGAGGCAATTGAGAGAACGAGTATCTGGTGGAAGAGAATTAGCAAAAAGGCCCTTTGAAAGGATACAAGCTGATTTTACTGACCTACCTAAGGTAGGAAGATACCAACATTTACTGGTATTGGTAGACCATTTAACCCACTTTGTGGAAGCATTTCCAGTAGCCAGGGCAAATGCTAGGACAGTAGTAAAAATATTGTTAGAGGAAATCATTCCCCGTTATGGATTGGTTGTAACCATAGATTCTGATAGAGGATCCCACTTTACCTCTAAAGTTATCAGAGAAGTAATGGAAGCCTTAGGAATTAAGTGGGAATATCACACCCCCTGGCATCCCCAAAGCTCTGGTAAAGTTGAACGTATGAATGGAGAAATCAAGAAACACCTAACCAAATTAATGATGGAAACAAAAATGAGTTGGGTAAAGTGTTTACCACTAGCTTTATTATATATTAGAACTCAACCAAGAGTAGATGTTGGGGTGTCTCCTTTTGAAATGCTGTATGGAATGCCATATGACTTTGAAATCCCTTTAGACCACCCAAAGGTCAAGGATAAAGTTTTAGAGGAATTTATAATAACTCTCATGAAAAGGAGGCAGGAATTAAGGAAGAAGGGGATGGTAGCCCAGAGACCACCTTTGGATCTGGCTACCCATAACCTTCAACCGGGAGATAATGTGTTAATCAAGGTATGGAAAGAATCAACATTAACCCCTAAATGGGAAGGCCCTTTTCTTGTATTGCTCACCACAGATTCGGCAATTCGTACTGCTGAAAGAGGGTGGACCCACATCAGCAGGGTCAAAGGTCCGGTGAGCTCTGGAAAGTGGAAGGTCTCTACCAACGATGATCCTCTAAAATTAACATTCTCTCGAGCATAAATCTGAATGAACTCGATACAGCTAACGGCTACTGAGGAGCATCGAGGCACCAGTCATCGCCACCGCAGGGTGTTACTTCCATTGGACTCATCGGGGAGGTGATAAACCCTCCCTTATGGACTCAAGACATTATAGAAATTGTTGATGATTTACTTATACATGATAATCAGTTTATGAAAAATAGATATGTTCATAAAAAGTTAGAGAAAAAATTGTGATTGTGGGGATAAGAATTGTACTTAATGGGTAAAATTTTATTGTGTGAATTGTACTTAATGGGTAAAATTTTGTTGTGGGAGATGTGAATTTATATATTAGGCAAATAGGGTGTTTGTTATCTTAAGGGGAATATGTTCAAGTTGTTGGGATCAGTACCAATTTGAGAACTTGGAACAACATGTGGTGAGGGCATTTGAATCTCACTGGACAGATTAACAGGGAATTCCTGAAGGAAGGATAGATAGAAATCTGGGATATAATAAAGAGAAAAAAAAAAAAAAAATCAGGAATTGATAATCCGAATGTGGGAACTGCCAAGACTGGTAAATCATGTCAGGGGAGTTAGGAGCTCTCGAATATTAAATAGGTGTTGTCATAATTGAACAAGAGGTAAGTGAGGAAGAGTGGAAACTCTCCAAAGTATCCAAAAGGCCCAATCCCCTTATAGATCAAGTGGAGGAGAGGCTTAAAAGGCTACAACTAAAAGGTCCCTGAAGAGTATCTTCTGCTGCCAAGAAGACCTAACACCCCGCTGCGCTGTGCACAAGCGTAGGCGGTGGGAAGGCAGAGAGATATGCTAAAGTGGAGACCCGAAATGAGCCTCATAAAGAGTTTATGATATGCCTAGCCCTAAATATCGTGTTATCCAATAAATTACACCGACCTCATAAATGGTCACTCATGCAATGGAGTGATCAGAAGGTGATGGATGAAGAAATAACACCTGGAGCTCCAAACTTCCAACCAACTTTGTGTGACTTGGTTCAAATGGAACCCTGTTTAATTCAGAAACCTTGTTATCTATGTCCCAGTTCAAACCCTGGGAAAACATATCGTAACCAGCCAAATGAATACTATTGTGCTTAAATTTGACATTAATAAAAAAGGAAATAATAACTTTTTCTCAAGCATTAGGACCTAATTGAATATTGACAAGGGAAATTGAAAACAGTAAGAATGTGCAAAAGCATATTAGTCCTACCACCGTACCTTTACCGGAAGAAAATACTAGAGTCAATACCGACCCATTATGGGATATGATTCAAGCCTCTTACACTGCTCTAAATTATACTGATCCCAACAAAACTGAACATTGCTGGTTATGTTATGATGTAAAACCTCCATTCTATGAAGCTGTGGGAATGAATGAGACGTACCAAAAGAGTAATCAAAGTAATCCTCCTGGATGTAATTGGGACAATTATAAGAGAGGAATAACTGTACAACAAATTAAGGGCAAGGGTAAATGTTTAGGGCATGTACCTGCTAATGTCAAGAAGAATTTTGTATAGGCAAGGGAAGAAGGAACCTAAACTCATTATGGACTATAGCCCCAAATGGAACTAAATGGATTTGTTCAAAGACAGGGCTGACTCCATGTGTATCAAACAAGATTGTAAATGAGCAGAAAGAATATTGTATATTAGCAATAATCTTGCCACGAATTTTATACCACAATGAAGAATCTATGTTTGTACATTGGGAAAACGGCAACCATAGAACTGTTAAAAGAGAACCCATTGCCGCAATTCCCCTCGCTCCTTTGATGGGATTGGGTATTGCCGGGACAGCAGCAGGAGCAGCCTCGCTAGTACAGCAAAATAGGGGTTATCATCTCTTAGGGCAGCTGTGGATGAAGACTTGGAGAGCATTGAAAAATCCATCTCATACTTAGAAAAATCACTAACATCGTTATCTGAAGTAGCTCTACAAAATAGATGAGGTCTAGACTTATTGTCTTTACAGGCTGGAGGCCTATGTGCTGCCCTGGGAGAGGAGTGTGGCTTTTATGCAGATCACACAGGAGTGGTAAGAGACTCATTGGCAAAGGTCCGGGAAGGGCTGGAGAAAAGAAAAAGAGAGCGAGCAAATAATCAACCTTGGTATGAAGGATGGTTCAATCAATCCCCTTGGTTGACTACTGTAGTGTCAACATTCATGGGACCATTAATAATGATAATATTGATTTTAACCTTTGGTCCCTGTATACTTAATTGGTTAATATCATTTGTAAGCCAAAAAAAAAAATGGAAAAAAGTCAAATTAATTATTATCCAGGATACTGAGTCTACCTCAAACTCCAGTGTGGTCCTCAAAGCAGCCTCAGATGCCTTATCCCGTTTTGAGACATCTTAGTATGGATAACAAATAAATGAGCAAAAAGGAAAAGGGAGGAATTGTAATAAATAAAGGGATGAATTATTTGTTAACCATATAAATGATCAATGCTGGAGTCGTGATCAAGTCAGACAATGCCATTCAATGATAAGACCATGTAACATCCTGTTTTGAGCAGTATGTACTTAGTTTTAAGCTTGTTAGGCAGAAATCTACAGAAGTTGGGCAGCTGGATCGACACCCACTGAGCCTGCCAGAAACCAGGTTAAAGATAAGGAAGACTATCAACATCCTCACAAGAGACTCCAGACCAGGATGTTGATCCCTATCAGGAACTCACACTGGCACAGCCAGAAGGGTGCATTCTATGCATGAGGAATTGGCTGTCACAGTTGCGACATACCTCCACCTTAAAAGAAGAGAGTGGATCCTTATTCGATGTGTGCTGTTGTGGAGCAGGAGGCCCCCAGCCACCCAGCGCGCTGCTTTTGCTTATTTTACCCGCAATAAAATTTCTTATACTTAAACTCTCGATTGGCGTGGAGAGTGTTTTTAACACAGC
>CM037631.1:31563804-31662880 GCA_015227895.2 Colaptes auratus
TTGCAAAACTGATTGCACCTTTGTCTTCATCAGGAATAACACTTAGAACCAGGTTTGGGGAGAGCAGGAAAGGATTTTTACCTGTTTGTTTGTTTGTTTATTTGTTTGTTCACAGATAAACATAAATTCAAAAATGGATAAACAAATGCAAGGGGATGAGCCAACGTTGTTATTGTAAAAGAAATTAAACTGCTCAAAAAAGCAGTTTGCATTTGAGGGAATGGACAAAGAGCAATCATGAGCTTCTTTGTGATCCTCTGTGGGTCAGGATTCCAGCTAGTGCAACCCAATATAGGTCATCAAAATCAATTTGCACTAGCTATGAATGGGGCTTCAGAACATTCTGCACTGCTATGTATAACACAACACAAAGGAACATGTGAAGTGGATTATGGCAAACCATGTTTTAAGTATCTCTTCTTGTAGCACATGCTGAGACATATATATGAACATATGGAGAAAAATGCCTGGACATTTTGATTAAAGCTTTTATACCAATTAATGTGGCAATATCCCTTGAACAGAATATCTAGATGAGATGTGCTTGAAACAGAAGCTGAGGCAGGAGGACAAAGAAAATATAATCCAACTTTGTCAACTCTAAACTGGGGAGGACACGTTAATCCCTGTCCAAAGACCTGTTTTGCCAAAGAACATTCTTTAGCAGAACCCCATTCAATTCTTGGCCTTATGTTGTTAGAGACTCTCACTTACCCAGCTGCTGTAACTTCCTAAAAGCCCTGCCCAAAGGTTTTGTATTTAGAAAATAATTTTCTAGGGAACAAAAAAAAAAAGAGAGAAAAACAAAAGGGAACAAAACCCCCACAAAACAAACCCAAAACCTTTTGATTTTTTTTCACCTTCTTTCCCTGTTATTTATGTGAATAATATGAGCTCCTATTACTTAAGAGTTCTAAGCGGAGTTATGCAATGCCTGTGACCTTCTTATGTGCTTTAGTAGTGTGATGAATTGTGACCCTGTTAAGTTGGGTGAGCAGTCAGAGGCAGGCATAAACAGAAAAGAATATAATGTGTAATGAATGCTTCAACCCAAAATTGGCTTATATTTTACAAGAAATGCATTACCTCATTCACTGACCCCTACAGAATAACAGAAGTATATGTAAGCATTTTATGATACAGAGCACTTAATTTTGTATCCCTAGGCAATGATCTTACTTATCAAATTACATACTGTTAAAAAGCAGGCATGTAGAAAAGGAACATTAGAATTAAATCTAAAACATTCTTTACAAAGCTGGGAATTTTCAGTCTAACAAAAATGACTTTTACAGAACTTTAACTGAACAAAGACTTATCACACCATTTACCTGAATAACTGAAAGAATTGGAACTATGAAAAGACATGAATTTTTCTCACATTTCCTACACTTTCTGCCCTTTAGGTTGCTAAAACAGAATCTTTCAGGACATGTTTTGACTCCAAATAGCCAAACCAATTTTACTTCCTCTTAACTCATTTTAGATTATAATTTGACTTTTCTTTTTCTCGAAATCCAGTCCTCCTGCAAGGCAAATTATTAGTAATATTCTGACTCAAAGTGGTAATTGTTTTGTTGGGGTTTTTTTTTCTGAAGGGTATTATAAAGACATTCTCCAAGCAATATATTTCTCCTATAGTAGTTTTACCTGCTCTAGGTATGATACCTTTGTGTGATACATTTCTGGTAAGGTTTATTCTACTGTGTTTGGAGATAAACACAACTGGCTGAAACCACGTTTGCAATGAAATATTTTTGAAGATGGTGCCCTTGTTACTGTCTTGATCTAGGACAATCAAACCATTCTGCATCAAAGTCCTGAACAGTGCCCAGTCCCTATGCACAGATATGACATGAAAAGTGGCTTATGCACACTCAAACAACATTCATTTCAGAATATACAGAATTAACCAGGTTGGAAAAGACCTTTGAGATCATCAAGTCCAACCTATCACCCAACACTATCTAATCAACTAAACCATGGCACCAAGTGCCTCATCCAGTCTCATCTTAAACACTTCCAGTGACGGTGACTCCACCACATCCCCAGGCAGCCCATTCCAATGGGCAATCTCTCTTTCTGTGAAGAATTTCTTCCTAACATCCAGCCTAAACCTCCCCTGGCGCAGCTGAAGACTGTGTCCTCTTGTTCTGTTGGTGGTTACCTGGGAGAAGAGACCACCCTCCACCTGGCTACAACCTCCCTTCAGGTAGTTGTAGAGAGCAATATGATCTCCCCTGAGCCTCCTCCACTCCACGCTAAACAACCCCAGCTCCCTCAGCTGCTCCTCACAGGTCTTGTGCTCCAGACCCCCTTATCAGCTTTGTTGCCCTTCCAGGGACACGTTCCAGCAACTCAGCATCTTTCTTAAACTGAGGGGCCACAAGTAACTGAGCAAGAATTCTCCACCCCCTGCCCGCTAGCCCCAAAATGGAAATATGAATCTGAAATGATGACTTCCTTTAGATAACTGCATGCAACCAGGAGATGTTTGGTTCAGGGAATCAAATTACATTTGGTCAGATATAAATAGCTTGAGCCACATGCAGTATAGATGAAGACAACATCTTTGATCAATGAACCCACTTTTGTGGCGCTAAATTATTTGTTGGTCTGCAGCCATTGAAGAACTGGGACAGTATCTTAAAATAAAATTGGTTATGGACTTCAAGAAATCTGTCACTTAAAATTACTAATCCACCATCCACAAGCCCTTAAATAACACTGAATGTCTTATGAGAGATGTCCTCGGGCTGTTATGTTTGGTGATGCTTTTTAAGGACTTCAAATATTACAAAGACCCCAATCCCTTTCTCTGCAGCAAGAATGTCTGAGTGATTTTGCATAAAAAGGCAGACTAAATGCTTTTAGACAGCACAAGCTGAGAGTATAGGTCACAGAGCTCACTGAAAACATAAAGAAGGGACACATTCAAGTGTACTTTGAACATATTTCATGTGATGAGTCATTCTTAAATCTCATAGAGAGTGGGGTTTGTAATGTGAAAAGTAGTCTTCCACTAGTTACAGCTCAAAGATATTTGGCTGCACTCCCTCTGGATTAGTTTTTTGGCTATCATTCATATCTTAGGAAATTATTTAATGCCACTCACAGCTTCTACACTCACAGCTTCTATTGTAAAACTTTAAGCTCTAGCTGAACAATACTGTTTCTGCTAAGCGAAGGCTGATGTTCAAAAACAGAAAAATAAGAAACAACCAACCACATATTAACCTGTACTCTAGTCCTCCCAGGACAGCTAGGGGAGTAGATCCCTCAGAACAGCTCTTGTAGTGCACCATGTTACCTGCTTTGACACATATGGAGGGGATGATGTGGCTCAGTGGTAGCACCTAACACTCTTACTGGGAAGGTCCTGAGTTCAAGCCTGCATGGGCAGGAGTGTTCTCGCTTGGGACCAATGTCCTTCCACTTGGTGCCATGGTCTAGTCATGGGGTTTGTGGAACAGGTTGACTCTTGATTTGAGGTCTCTTCCAACCTTAGTGATACTGTGATGCTTCATGGCTAAGGCACCATGGGTATTTCCATCTCCAGCTGTATCTCAGGGCCCACAGCCATTGGCAGAAGTGAATGCAAGCCAGATTGACTGTGCTGAAGCTTCATGTGGTGATACTCCATACCAGAAGATGGATATAAACTACAACACAGGAGGTTCCACCTCAACATGAGGAGGAACTTCTTCACTTTGAGGGTCACAGAGAACTGGAACAGGCTGCCCAGAGAGGTTGTGGAGCCTCCTTCTCTGGAGACTTTCAAGACCCATCTGGATGCATTCCTGTGCAACCTGTGCTAGATTCTATGGTCCTGCTCTGGTAGGGGGATTGGACTCAGTGATCTCCAGAGGTCGTTTCCAACCCCTAACATCCTATGATCCTATGAAGTCACGGGCTCCCTGACAGCCCGCTCATGTCTGCCTCTTCAGACTGCACCCCTGGGACAAAACACACTCTTTAGTATAAAGATGGAACATAAATATGATACTTACTGTGAACTATATTCACTGTGTTGTACAAATATTTAATCTGAATATAAAACCTTTAATTATAGGTAGACTTAGAGATCACTGTGTAGTTCCCCAGAGAAAACAGCTAGTGTGAGTGTTTTGTGTCACTAGCAGGTCAGTCCACTCTATGTCTTCATCAAGGTCATCCAAAAAGATGTTAAACAGAAGCAGTCCCAACACCGAGCTCTGAGGAACACCACTTGTGACCAGCTGCCAGCTATGTCTTTGTTGTTCTCCATAGTCTTTAATACCTTATCTACTAGGATTTACTCTCTCTTTTAGGACCTCTACCTGAAAATAATACTGCTAAAAGAACAGAAGTTTTAATTCTATTCATCATTTTGGTGCATTTTCTCAAGAAGGCAAAGTGATTTAAACCAGGCCTAAACTATTCTGGATCACAAATATAAAGACAATATAATCTAACAAATTGTCCAGACCATTGGGTTTGCTGCTGTATTTTTTTCCTACATAGGCTGTGAGTTTATCAATTTATTCAATACTGACAATTCAGTAAAATATGAGTGACCTAGTGAGAATAAAGTTCTGGCTCATCAATACCTTGCAAACAGCCTGCCATAAATGCTGTACTGGGGCTGTGATAGTCATTATTTAATACACAGGCTGTACAGATGGTCAGCTGAATCTCATGGCACCACTTGCAGTCTCCAGTCAAAAATGTAATTATAAAACACTGCTTCCAGCCAAACTGCACTTCTGGTACTAAAAAGAGGCATTTCATTTTCTTGATTAAATGGAGTTCATGTGGGCCATATAGTCACTTGCTACTACCAGGCATGTGAAGAAAATCCCCGTCCATTCTAAAGCAGCTGCTGAATTTTGGGAAATGCAGCATCAAAACCAGGCATAGTCCACAGCAAAGGTCTTCAGGTCTGCATGTGCCTCTTGTCATCTTTCAGATAAATTCTTTCCAGATTTATTACAGTTGGATCTTTTCTTTCCTTTCTCCATTTCTATGTACTTCATTCAGATTTAATTTTTCTTTTTTTTTGGTAGGAGCTTCCACAATGTTATTACATTTTAGTGTGAGTTAACAGAGAGAAAAGCATTTATGTCTTTTTCATCTTTTACAAGGTCAGACAAGGGGAAAATCGCTGGCAGAGGATCAAATTGAGGTAATCAGACCACTGTCAGGCCATACAATAACAAGGGTGGGGTTTTTTATTCATTGTAATATATTTATATTATTATGCATTAATATTTAATTTATATTTATATTTTATTATTTTATATTTATTTATTTATATTATGCATTTTTTGTGAAGGATGCAAAAGAAAATGTGGGTGTTTGAGCAGGCATACAAATCTCAAGATTGTGAAATTAGAAATGCAAGTACTTTGGGGACCTCTTGAACATCACAATTTTTGTAGTCTTTTTACAGTACCATATGTTTTCTCTGGGTTTGTCCAGCTCAGTTTTACAAATGGCGAGCATCAAACTTTCTGCCTTCTATACAGAGAAATGAGGTGCTGCTCACTACCTTTTCACAGGCTCACAGGATGTCAGGGGTTGGAAGGGACCTTCAGAATCATCGAATCCAACCCCCATGCCAGAGCAGGATCCTAAAACCATATAATCTTGTGCAGCTCACACAGGAATACATCCAGGTGGGTCTTGAAAGCCTTCAGAGAGGGAGACTCCACAACCTCTCTGGGGAGCCTGTTCCAGTATTTTGTGACCCTTACAGTGAAGAAGTTCTTCCTCATGTTGAGGTGGAAACTCCTGTCCTGTAGTTTATAACCATTGCCCCTTGTCCTATCACAAGGGTGCAACTGAGAAGAGCCTGTCCCCTTCCTCTTGACACCAAGCCCTCAGATATTTATAAACATTTATGAAATCCTCTCTCAGTCTCCTCCAGACTAAAAAGCCCCAAGTCTCTCAGCCTCTCCACATAAAGCAGTGCTCCAGTTCCTTAATCATCCTCATAGCCCTCCATTGGACTCTCTCCATTAGATCCCTGTCCCTCCTGACTGGGGAACACAGAACTGGATACAATATTCCAGGTGAGGTCTCACCAGGACAGAGTAGAGGGGGAGGAGAAACTGCCTTGATCTGCTGGACGCACTATTCTTAATGCACCCCAGGATACCATTTGCTTTCTTGGCCACAAGGGGCACATTGCTGACCCGTGGATAACTTGTTATCTGCCAGGACTCCCAGGTGCTTCTCCACTGGGCTGCTCTCCAGTAGATCACCTCCCAGCCTGTACTGGTGCAATTTATTATTCCTTCCCAGATGCAGGACTCTGCACTTAACCCTTGTTGAACTCATTGTGTTACTCTCTGCCAAAGTCTGGCTCAATGGCCTCCAGGTGTATCAGTCAAGCCTCCCACTTTGGTATCATCAGCAAACTTGCTGAGCAGACACTCTGTCCCCTCATCAATGTCACTGGTAAATACGTTGAACAGGATCAGACCCAGCACTGATCCATAGGGGAATCCACTAGTTACAGCTCTCCAGATGGACTTGGCACCATTGACCATCATTCTTTGCACTCTGTTGTGTAACCAGTTCCTAATCCATCTCACTGTCTGTTCTTCTATCCCACACTTCCTGAGCTTGCTCACAAGGATGTTATGGGAGACAGTGCCCTGGGAAGGTCAAGATAGACTACATCCCCTCATCTCCCTGCACCTATGCATTCTGTTACAGCACCATAGAAGGTTATCAGATTAGTCACGATTTACTTCCCCTTGGTAAATCCATGATGACTGTTCCTTTACTTTTCCAGCAGGTTTTAAATCCATTATCTGATTGCTTGTTCTGCTTATATTCCCTTTTAATCATACTTCTGAAGCAAATGCAAAACTCAGATCAAAAAACTCCTGCCAAAATGAAAACTTCCTAGTTTCCACATGAGACAGGAATCCTATCCCAGTGAAGGACTTCTCAAAGTGGGAAACAGAAGGAAAAGGACCTGCACAACTGAGATTTCTCTCCACCTTTCTTTAGTGGTGATTCTGTTTTCCCTTCTCTAGTCCCTGAAAAAGTTTCTCCTCAATGTACCACACTAGCATGTATGCCCCCTACATCATCTTTGTGACCTGGGAAATTGCCTCCATCTCTTTCTTCTCTGCTAGCACTCAGATATCTGAAAGAGAGGAATGGGGCAGATCAAGAGTGCCTGTTGTGCATTTTCAGAGAAATTCCTCAAAGACATGAGGTTAAAGCATTGAACATGCAATGGAAACAGTGGGAATATGATGAATACAGAGACAACTAAAGACTAGGAGGGATGGGGGGGAGGGGAAGAACATAAAACCATCTTTCTCCTCAAAGTAGCATTAATGCTGATTTTCAGAACAGTACACAAGCATTAATTATTCTTCAGTTTATACCAGCAAGGTGAACAAGAATCAGTTAATGCTAGCTAGTAAATTAATAATACAAATTATACACAAGTGGTTTAGGACAGAAGATCATAGCGAGGGAGCGTGTTGGAATTAAGGCTGTTATAAACAACTGAAGCCAGCAGTGAAACTTGTGATAACTAAAATAATACCAGGATGCTGAATTCTAGTCACTGGAAACTGGGGGTCTAATTGGAGCTAGTCAGCTCAGCCTCCTTTTAAAAATAGTGACTCCTTGGAAAAAAAGAATGGCTTCCAAGTGTGGTTCATCTCACTTGGATTTAAATCTGAGCACCTCTGGAGGTATCCATAACTCTATTTGGCTATGAGCCCAGATGAGACTAGCAATTTCATCCTGACTTCTGCATTATTAAATGAGGAGATACAACTCTTCCTTTGTATCTATCTGCTTCCTTTCTCATCTTACACTGGAAGCTCTATGCAAAAAGCTGTGTTTTATTAGGAGTTTATTCAGTGCACGTAGTACAGTGTGGCTTTTATAATAATAATACAATACAATAATAATACAATACACCAAGTTGGAAGAGACCTTCAAGATCATCGCATCCAACCTATCAAGCAGTCCAACCCACCTAAATACAATACAATACAGTACAATACAACCCACCTAAACAACTAAACAACTAAACCGTGGCACCAAGCACCCCATCAAGCCTCTTCTTGAACACCTCCAATGAAGGTGACTCCACCACCTCCACGGGCAGACCATTCCAATGGGCAATCACTCTCTCTGTAGAGAACTTCTTCCTAACATCCAGTCTAAACCTGCCCTGGCGCAGCCTGAGACTGTGTCCTCTTGTTCTGGTACTGGCTGCCTGGGAGAAGAGACCAACCTCTGCCTGGCTACAACCTCCCTTCAGGTAGTTGTAGAGAGCAAGAA
This sequence comes from Colaptes auratus, assembly GCA_015227895.2. Classification (NCBI taxonomy): domain Eukaryota; kingdom Metazoa; phylum Chordata; class Aves; order Piciformes; family Picidae; genus Colaptes; species Colaptes auratus. Next base: position 31,572,106 of record CM037631.1, read on the forward strand.
GGTCACCCCTGAGTCTCCTCTTCTCCAGGCTAAGCAACCCAGCTCCCTCAGCCTCTCCTCACAGGGCTTGTCTTCCAAACCCCTCACCAACTTTGTTGCCCTTCTCTGGACACGTTCCAGCAAGTCAACATCCTTCCTAAACTGAGGGGCCCAGAACTGGACACAGCACTCAAGGTGTGGCCTAACCAGTGCAGTGTACAGGGGCAGAATGACCTCCCTGCTCCTGCTGGCCACACTGTTCCTGATGCAGGCCAGGATGCCACTGGCCTTCTTGGCTGCCTGGGCACACTGCAGGCTCATGTTCAGCCTCCCATCAACCAGCACCCCCAGGTCCCTCTCTGCCTGGCCGCTCTCCAGCCACTCTGACCCCAGCCTGTAGCACTGCATGGGGTTGCTGTGGCCAATGTGCAGAACACGGCACTTGGATGTGTTAAATCTCATGCCGTTGGATTCTGCCCATCTGTCCAGCCTGTCGAGGTCCCTCTGCAAAGCCTCTCTACCTGTGCCTAGGGCTCACGAGAGGTACTGCAGTACAAATACATTCTGAAAAAGGAATGGTAATAACAAATCAGCTTTTTTTAATATCTGTGGAAAAAATAAATAGCCTTGGAGGAGATGTGAAAAGAGAAGTGAATATGGCAATAACACAGCTGTGTGGTAGCATAATGGAGTATAAGTGGTAGCCTCTGTAGTTGAGGAATTGCATGTGGTCCTTTAGCTGCAACCACCAAATAGGTTTGCTTTTTGAAGGGAACAAAAAGTCCTTTTTATAATAACTAAAGACGCTACTATCACTGCAAAAACTAAACTCCAAATGTTAGTGAAATCCTGCAAACTGGCCAAATTGTGGCATTAATCCAGATTAATTATTGCTGTTGTGCTGTCTAATAATTCCCATTGATATAACTTGGCTGTGCTGAAGAAGAGCATCTTTTATCAAGCAGTGTGTTGAAGTCATGGGGTTACTACACTGCATCTCATCTTTTATTTGTGGGGTTTTAGCTGGTGGTCCTCAGTGACAGTTCCTCCAAAGGCAAAGCACCAAGAGCTGTGACTGCAGTGAAGTCACTGAGTGCAGCTCCAGCCTTCAGCAGCTGCAGGGTGCTGCTTGTGGGCAGGATTTGGGTGATAGTTTTAATTACCTCTTACAGTGCAAGTCTCAATTTGTGAGGACCTGACAATCTGTCCTTGCTTTTGGATGCATCCTTAGAGTGCTGTTACTGGAAGGTGCTAAACATTGGGTTGCTGGAGTTGGCCTCACTCTAGCAGCTCTGTGTCCTTCTCCTGCTGGGGACAGCAGAGCTGGAGGCAGGATTGGAAGTGAGGTCTGAGCAGAGCAGAGTCCAGGGGAAGAATCCCCTCTCCTGCCCTGCTGCCCACACTCCTCTGGCTGCAGCCCAGCACAGAGCTGCCTGCTGGGCTGCATGAGGGCACTGCTGGCTGCTGGGGAGCTGCTCAGCACCCTGCACCCCAAAGGCTCTTTATTCAGGGCTGCTCTCAACCCACTCTGCACCCAGGCTGGATTTGTGCCTGGAGTTGGCCAAAGGCTCTTGCAGGACCCTGTACTGTGATTTGTTCTCAGTCCAGTTCTGCCTACTCCTCAGATGGAGTAGGATGGTGTAAGAAAAAGTTCATTTTCTGCTGTTTTAATTAATTTTGCCTTGTACCTTAACACCTTTCTCTACACACAGCTGCTCAGATGGGTGTTCTCTGCCTCTTTTTACATGTCCAGAGAAGGGCAACAAGGCTGGGGAGAGGCCTTGAGCACAAGCTCTATGAGGAGAGGCTGAGGGAGCTGGGATTGTTTAGCCTGGAGAAGAAGAGGCTCAGGGGTGACCTCATTGCTCTCTACAACTACCTGAAAGGTGGTTGTAACCAGGAAGGGGTTGGTCTCTTCTCTCTAGCAACCAGCACCAGAACAAGAGGACACAGTCTCAAGCTGTGCCAGGGGAAGTTTAGGCTCAAGATGAGGAGGAAATTCTTCACAGAGAGAGTCATTTGCCATTGGAATGTGCTGCCCAAGGAGGTGGTGGAGTCACCATCCCTGGAGGTGTTCAAGAGGGGATTGGACATGGCACTTGGTACCATGGTCTAGTCATGGGGTCTGTGGTGACAGGTTGGACTCGATGATCTTCGAGGTCTCTTCCAACCTTGGTGATACTGTGATACTGTGATCTCTGGAATTTCCATGGGAAAAATCAGACTCAGTCTCATACTTTATTCCAGAGCATATTTCAGTTCACTTAGAATATGGAATACCTTTGTGCAGTAATCAAAATACTTTGTTCAATAGTTTTGGACTGAGCTAATTAAAATGTGGAATGATAATAGTCTGACCAACAGCAACGTTTTTCATGCCTGTGGATTCCGTACAGAATTGCTGGATATAATTGAGGCTCAAGTGCACAACAGAAATCAGTAGTTAATTCATCCCAGTTATGCCTTTTAGAAAAGAGCACGCTGGGGTCTCGATAGATTTTGAATACATAGGAAAAAATTTGAACATTTACACTTGGAGCTTTCACTGCATTTTCAGATAGGCTTTTTCTTTCTGTTTTGTTACCCGTTTGTTGCAAACCTCTCCTGAACTCCATTACTGACATAGCTCAATCATCAGTTGTGTAAGTTGAGTCATTTCATTAATTTGGGCTTGATAATGTACAGCCAAATCTATGTACAGTAAAACATCTTTATAGGCAATTTACCAGGAAAGGGGGAAAAAAGCAAAGAAACTAGTAGGCAAACCTATTCCTAATCACTATAATTAGGCACCCTATGGTTATCTGTGGTTGATGTATTTTGACCCCAGTACAGTTGTTATTAGTGAAAGAACTGCTGTTGCACCATTAGGAGACTGATCCTTTTTCTAACTGACTTCTTTTCTCCACAATGGTTCTGGTTAAATCTGGGGAGTTTTCCCATAATGTATTGAAACTAAAAGTGACAATGGAAATGCAATGCAGAAGTTGAAAACTTCCTTCTCAAAGAGACATGACATGGCAGTTCAGCTTGTCTGGACCATGTGAGAAGCTGCAGTTCAGACTTTATCAGGCTTTAATGAGAAGTGACTTTGAACCTTTATGAGAGCTGGAACCTGTTAATGCCTTTGGACAACTCCCTCTTGTGTCAGCCCATCACATGCCAGTCAAGCCCTGGCTGGATATGATTTTAAGTGTGCATGCTGAAAATTACTGAGCTGCATCTGAACAGCATTGCTCTGAGTGAAATGACAGAACTACACACAACACAGCTCAGTACAGAAACACCTGAGAACCCAGACTGTGTGGTCTAGTACAACATTAATTGCAGGTTATAGGGTTGGGTCTCAGAACAGTGAAGCCACATCAACCTGGTGCTGAGCTTGAGCTAATCCATTCCTAATCCTGCAATGTTCAGCATGCAGTCCTAGGACAGATAATTCAAATCTAAACCTGTCCTGTGAGCCTTCAGGGCTAACCTGCCTGCTCCTCCAACACAAAAGTGAGGGGAAGAGTAACACAGAACTCAGGGCTGAGATAAAAGACTTCAATGTAACATAAGACATCAGTTTGCATATGATATTGCTGTCTACAACTACCTGAAGGGAAATTGTAGCCAGGAGGGGGTTGGTCTCTTCTCCCAGGCAATCAGCACCAGAACAAGAGGACACAGTCTCAAGCTGCACCAGGGGAAGTTTAGGCTCGAGGTGAGGAGAAAGTACTTCATAGAGAGAGTTGTTAGCCGTTGGAATGTGCTACCCAGGGAGTTGGTGGGGTCACCATCCTTGGAGGTGTTCAAGAGGGGATTAGATATGGCACTTGGTGCCATGGTTTAGTAGTCATGAGGTCTTGGGTGACAGGTTGGACTTGATGATTTCTGAGGTCTTTTCCAACCTTATTGATTCTATGATTATAGAATCATAGAATCAATAAGGTTGGAAAAGAATCATAAACCCCGTACATAAACCCAATGCATAATTACCCTAGCTAATAATCTAGTTAATCAAATACTACAATACATGACTACCTTAGCTTAGCCTATTTTGCAGAAGATGAAAATGAAGGGAGGGCGGGGAGGGGAATGCAAAATGGGTAAGGAAAAAGCTAAGAGGAAAAAAAAGGCATAAAACAGACAGCCAAATCCAGCAGTTACTCGACTCCCACTCTTTCCACCACCATGTCTTCAGAAAAGTGCCAACACCCAAGAAGCCAGAACCCACAAGCAGCAACCAGAACAGGAAGCCTCCCATGTTGCAATCTGAACTTCAAGCTCCATCATACTTCGCTCCAGTTAGCACTTTCATTTTTGAAGCTGGCATGACAGCAAGCATGGTGTGAATAACAGCAGCAGGTTCAATTCAATCCATCTTCATCAGGCACAAGCACACCTCTCTGAAATGGACTTGTAAGAAGGCAAGTTGAGATGTACCTATTGATTATAGCCACATGGACTCTGCTCAGGCTGTCATGGAAGTTTCTTGTAATCAAAGCAGCTGGTTCATAATTCCTGAGCTAGGGTACTGACAGGTGTCACTGGTGTCGTTCCCATATATCTAAATCACAAAGTAGACACATGAAGAACTGACCTTCTTAGGAGCTTGCTATATAGATAAGTGATGCAAGACACTGAAAATCAAGGCTCCACACTTCATGTACTAGAGGAGGGTGCAAGAGAGGTTCAATGATCATAACTAGTGAACATACATATCTTCTGTGCAGTTTAATAGTGGTACCAATTAGAATATAGCCCTTGTTTGTCTCCCATAAAGTGGTAGTGTTATCACTAAGCAGACATTAGATTCCTCTCCTGACCCTTGATCTAGAAGGAGTAAGTTGGTCTGAGTATTCGTAAGCATCTGCAGCTGTACTTCATTCTCAGCAAATGATACCTTTGCCATTGGTGAAAGGTAACATTAACAAACTGAGCTTCAGAAGCAAACACAGTACAAACAGCCTACAGTGGTGCATAACATGCCACATTTTCATATCCTCACTTGCTATGAGATGAGGAGACATGGACTCCTCATGTTGAGTATTTGCTGGTGTGCGTGTTTGAGATACAAAAACAAATCAGCAGATAACTTACAATGTTTTGGGGTTTTGTTTGGTTAATTGGTTGGGTTTTGTTTCTTTGGGGTTTTTTGGTGTGTGTTTTTGTTGTTTGTTTATTTCTTGTTTCCTTTTTTTTCTTGTAAAGAATTTCGATTTCAGATGTAGTACTTTCAATATCTTTACTTCAATAACTTAAATTACTAAGAGGACATCTCCATCAGTTTTTAAGGATTGATTCCTCTCATAACTGCAGATTATTTCTGCTTACATATAATTACCAGACTCCCTCTCAGAACTAAATGCTTATTTTGATCCCTACCTTTTAGGCAATTGAATTAGAAATAGCTTCTGATCATTGGTCTGCTTCCTTACAGCTTCCTTAGTCCCTGTTCTTCCAGTCACAGTGCAGGTAGTGTTCCCTAATTTGAATTTTGAGAAATAATGTACTGACTTTAATGGAGCACTGTCAAAATAATTTTTCCAAGCTACTTTGAAAGTAACAATAAAGGTAATGCTGCACTACCATTTTATTTTGGTGCACCTTAAACCATAACATTTGCCTAATACAAACTTGACTCCAAGCCCTTTACAGCAGCTGGCTGTTGTCTCGAATTAGTCATATTCTCTTGTTTGCCTGATAAAGGAGCTACACTGTAGAGAGGCATGCAAAGCCTTCATAAGCAAGCAGGAGCAATTCCATCACTACGAGGAAAAGGGTCAAAGAAAAAGCTGTTATTTCTCATCAACATGTAGAAAACTAGATTACACAAAATGAGACATATGCCAATTAGCTTAGGAATGAGTTTTCTTCCCACCACTTGGCAAACACAGCGTAATTACTAAGCCACATTTCCAGAGCAAATCCAGGAAATCTAAAGAGTAACGGTGATGTTATTTTACGTGCTAATTACTCTTGTTGGACAGCATTAAAATGGCTTTAGATCCAATCTGCTGGAACAACTCCTGTGCCTTGATAACGAAAAAGCAAATTAAGATAATTGTTATAAGATTTCTTCTTCAGATCTCAAAAGGTAACAGGTATGGTAGCGTATTCCTCAGGCATGCATAGTCATGGTTATCTGCAGTGCTGGCACAGCCTGGGGCAGAGTAATGTCTTTTTCCTGTCTTCTCATGGCACCCAGACAAAATTTTATCCCATGTTTTTAAACAGCCTCTGCTTAATGTGAGTCAAGACGACTTAAGCGGTAATATAGCCAAATTCCTCTAAGCTATACTCATTTCTAGCATAAACAAATCCAGCACCTGATCTTATCACTAATAAAGTCCAGAAGATTTCATCTGTGTGAATCTTATTAGAAGCCACGTGAAGTAAACCTTCTTCATGCCCTACATCTTGAAGAGACCGTGCTGCACTGCATGCGCTTTACTGCTGCAGCTGTGTTCAGAAGCGACCTGAGCAGTGGCCACTTGCCAGAGGTTGTGTTTTACACTGCACATACAAAGACAGTTAAATGATTTAAGCACAGATCTAACATTTCCAATACAGCAATTCAAACTGGAGATACAGGTGCTCTGATCTGTGGTTTTCCCACAAACGGGATTCTGTGGCAAATTAGCCAGGTACTGACAACTTGATCCTCTGTCTGGTATCTTCCCAGATGCTGTGGCTATAATTTGAGAAGTCCTTGGCTTGGAGAAGGTTAGGGGGCCTCTCTGCTCGTGCCCAGTTACTGGGCTGCAGCCTCTTCTGGGATTCAGTTCCCTTGGAGCTTTTCTCCTTTCTGTCCTGGTCCAAGTGCAAGGCCTGGGTGAAGTTGTTGGTCTGCTAGAGCAGGTTCTTCAGCTGCTACTCAGGCAGCATTTGGCTCTCGTTGCTGTCTGGGTGAGAACAAGGCAAGTTGCCTGACTTCTTGGCTGGTTTAAACACTGTCCCAAGACGGTAATGCCCTTTGGTAACACAGAACTCTCATAACCGGACCTATGGGCTGGGCATATCCAAACATGGCCAGGGACACACACAGTTCACAGCTGTGCTACAAAGTTAATTACAGGTGGTACACATTCATCTGGACCCCAGGAAGCATCCAGGTTTGCGCATTCATGGGTGTTTACAATGTTAATCACACATGCTGTACATTTGCCTTGACTATCTGGACCCCAGGAACTGTGCAGGTTAGCACATTCACAGGTGCTTAGCCCATGCTAGGACATGTTTGGGGGTTTGACCTTTCAGGACAAATAACCACACTTCTTTAGGCATATTGTATTTCCAAGCCACCTCAGACTGAACTCAAATACAGACAAAGACTTGCAGATGATGATCATCCCTAAGCCTGTGAAACCAGAGTATGTTAGGCCACACCTTGAGTCCTGTGTCCAGTTCTGGGCCCCTCAGTTTAGGAAGGATGTTGAATTGCTGGAATGTGTCCAGAGAAGGGCGACAAAGTTGGTGAGGAGTTTGGAACACAAGCCCTATGAAAAGAGGCTGAGGGAGCTGGGGTTGTTTAGCCTGGAGAAGAGGAGACTCAGGGGTGACCTTATTGCTCTGTACAACTACTTGAAGGGAGGTTGTGGACAGTTGGAGGTTGGTCTCTTCTCCCAGGCAGCCAGCACCAGAACAAGAGGACACAGTCTCAAGCTGCGCCAGGGGAGGTTTAGACTGGATGTTAGGAAGAATTTCTATACAGAGAGTGATTGCTCATTGGAATGGACTGCCTGGGGAGGTGGTGGAGTCACCATTATTGGAGGTGTTCAGGAGGAGACTTGATGGGGTGCGTGGTGCCATGGTCTAGTTGTTTAGGTGGGTTGGATTAGTTGATAGGTTGGACACGATGATCTTGAAGGTCTCTTCCAACCTGGTTTATTGTATTGTATTGTATTAATATTTCTGAACCTGCTTAATAGAAAGATGTCAGTCTTGGCACTCCTTAGCCCCTCAGGGATTTCTGTGCTGCTGTTCCAGGCTTTGGTGAGTACCATACTGACATCCTGCAGTTATAGGTCAGGATGTCTTTGGATATAAATTCTCCACTTTAGGTTACTATGCATTTTTTTTTATGAAGTAACATTTTATGGTTGAAGTATCTGTTACTGGGCTTTAGTGTTGACATAATTTACTTTGAAGTTAAAGAGTGAGGCAAGAATGAACTGCAAGGAAACTGTATTCCACTGAGTGAAGCAAGTGCATTAAAGCTGTGTGCCTGAGCACTTCCAAGAGCAGTGCTCCAACTCTTCATATATTTACCTTACTTCCACATACTGGTTCCTTGGATTACACATTCCACACTTGTGGCCTTTGCCATGTGAGAGGAAATTAATTTGGAAATAACCTTAATTATTGCTGTGGTCAGCCTGTGATACTGCTAACTCGTCAGAAGGAAAAACAGTAGCACAGAACATTTGTTTGTTCTGGCAGCAATGTGATTTATTTGTACCTGAACACCAGATGTATTTCTCAGGAGAAGCCATGTGGGGAGTGACCCTACTCTCATGTCACACGATGACAGTATCTTGTCTGGAAACTTCAGTTTATCTAACCAAGAGAGAGTCACGACAGGTGACGTGCCTAACAATTGAACTTGCCATCAGTAAACACCACAGAGAGAGTACAGATGAAATTTAAGCTGTCTTGTGAACAAAAGTGATTTTTGCAGCCTCAGGTGTGTGAGATGTGGTTTCACAGCCACAGGCACTCACTTGAATTTGATATCTAAGTCATTCTTTGAGCAGAGAAAACTCATCAATTTAAGAAGGACATTGAGACTCTTGAATGTGTCCAGAGAAGGGCAACAAGGCTGGGGAGAGGACTCGAGCACAAGCCCTATGTGGAGAGGCTGAGGGAGCTGGGATTGTTTAGCCTGGAGAAGACGAGGCTCAGGGGAGACCTCATTGCTCTCTACAGCTACCTGAAGGGTGGTTACAGCCGGGAGGGGGTTGGTCTCTTCTCCCAGGCAACCAACACCAGAATCAGAGAACACAATCTCAAGCTGCACCAGGGGAGGTTTAGGCTCGAGGTGAGGAGAAAGTTCTTCACGGAGAGAGTCATTCGTCATGGGCTGCTCAGGGAGGTGGTGGAGTCACCATCCCTGGAGGTATTCAAGAGGGGATTGGATGTGGCACTTGGAGCCACGGTTTAGTAGTCATGAGGTCTGTGGTGACAGGTTGGACTCGATGATCTCTGAGGGCTTTTCCAACCTTATTGATTCTATGATTCTATCCTGTAATGATGCTTGTGCCTGTGTCTAATGTAGCCATGTGGAAATGAGATGACACAAGAGCACATGTTGCATGGGCCAGATGATATGGTGGGTAATAGAGTCTTTAAGTGGCCTGATTTGCCTTATGTTTCCCTTTCTCCGTTGACATAATTGTCTTCTGACACAGAAAAATTTCTTGTAAAACAGTAGAAAATGAGGCCATACTGTGCACAAAGTGCAAGTCACTGAAAACCCATTAGCCTACATGAGGAGCCACCTTACATGATGAAAGTTGAAGGTGTTTCCTCTGCTGAGCTCAAGTTGTGGCACAGTAAAGCCAAGGGACATATGTAAAAGTCTGTACAAATCAGCACAAACAGAGCCTGTAGAAGGGGGGTCTGGCTCTCACTTCACGCCTCTCAAATTCCAGGCAGGCACTTTGCTGTTTGAACCACGGAGCTGTGATCATGTCTGCTCCCAATCTGATATCAAAAATCTCTCACTCTCATCCCCATTACTTTAGCTGATTCAAAAGCAGGAGCAGCATTTGTATGGTCCCTTGGCTTTTTCCAGTGCATTGCAGAGCATATATCCATCAGTGCTTGTAGAGTGAAAGTGTCTGTCAGGTGCCTAGCTGTTGTGTTAGGGAAGGATTAAGGTGTAGGGAACTAAGGGGATTAAGCCACAGGAATGTTTATCTGGTGTGTTTCAAGTGGATTTAAGGTTGTGGGCAGGATGCAGGCACTCAGATGGCGAAAAACGATGGCAGCTGCAAGCTGCACCCTTGATACCAATGTCCTATAGTACTGAGTAGCATGCCCATACAAGCAACTGTCATCCACACCAGGGAGCAATCCCAGAGAGCAGATCAGGTGGTGTGGAGTGGTTCTTGCCTACACTGCAGTGAGCAAGCCCCTCCAAAATGTCCTGGTTCTTCTTTAGGTATGTTTTGGTCCAGAGGGGGAAAGAGAGACTTGGTTCTTTTTGAACATTCCTGTGATATGAAATTAGAAGCACAAAAGAGGCCAAAATATCCAGAGCAAGGCTATTTATTAATGGAAAAAAATGGATGGAAGAGAAGGAGGGAGAAAGGGAGACAATGGAGAGAGAGAGCAGGAAACGTATTGTATTACCACCCTCTTACCCCAACCCCAAGACAGTTTGGGTCTGTGGAAGGGTGCTGCTGCATCCTTGTTGGATTGTGCCGTCTGCCCTGGAGGAGGGGAGGGAGAGATCCAAAGACCAAATCCTTCTCTGAGCAGCCTCCAGCATGCGGTGGGTGTCTTTAGTAAGGTGTCTTTGTTCTTCTCCAGGAGTTCTTCTTTTCTTCTTACAGCAGGCAAAACTTAGGGCACAGCTTTGCTGGTGGTGGTGAAGAGGAAGCCTGGACTGCTTCCAGGCTGGATGTTCGTGGTTATGGTTTTTCTTCTGTGTCTGTCTTTTTCTCGGTTTCTATTTTCTTCTCCTGAGCAGGCATCACTCAGGTCTTTTACACAGTTTTTCAGTCACAGGTTTGTTTAGGTATGTGTCCAGGTATTGTCCCCAGGGATTCTTTGTGTGCTCACAGGGGTCCAGTGGCAGGAGGGGCCTCCGCATCCTTTGCCTTTTACCTGCCCATACAAACAATACACAACAGGGGCTTATCATGCCAGGTGGTGAATCTATTGTATAGTCCAGTCTTTTCACCGCCCAGTCTTTTCACCATCCTCTCTTTCTGAGGTAGAGACGATCCTGTCTGTGCACATTTTCAGAGAGTAGGCACCAGCGGCGTCCACCCATTACACATTTCTTTTCACCATGCCCTCCTTTGGCAGCTATTGTCTGGGCAAGGAGCAAAGGTGATTTTATCTTTGTTGATTTGCATCAAGAGAGACAAGATTTAGTCTCTTACAAGGGGGTTGCTTGGGTGTCTTCCAAATGTTTCCTTGCTATTCCTGAGTATTTGAGAAAACTGTAGAAGAGACAGAAAGAAAATACATGTAAATGCAGCAATAATGGTGTGGGGGGGGGGAAACACAAATGACAGTGCATAGCAGCCCATTCAGAGCTCAAATACCTATCTGAATAGGTACTCTTTATCTTGACAGCACTGCGGGTTTAAACCTCCATTTATGGCACTAATGCATATGTTTATACAGACCTAAGTGCACTAACTAGATTTTATTTTGAAAAGGAAAAAAAATCTCAGGAAGTCTGTACATTGGGAAGCAGGGCTATGATAACAACTTAGCAAAAGTAAATTTGTAAAGCTCAACTTAATCCAAAAATAACCACACATAACCTCCACAATGTCTGAGCCTACTCAGCTGGCATACCTTTGCTCCTAAATCAGAAGAGGTAACGTTCTGGAGAGGGAGTCAAGTCTGTTTAAGTATTTTAAATAATGAGAAGTTGTTGACTGATGGTCCAGATGAGGCCATGGCACTTAGGTGACATTTGGTGAAGAATTAGAGGGGAAAGACATGTGCTAATATGGAAGAAGTGTATTTGCTGCAGATGGGACCCTGGTTCCTGTGCCAGTGGGGCTGCTTACTGCTCTCAGAGTGCACTTGTTTGTGAGAGCGTGGTGAATATGTTCTGCTTTTAAAGGAAGAGCTTCCAAAAGTGAATCACTTTGTTGTTTTGAAAAAGCACCTGTGGAACAACACTTTTAGCCTCACACTCACTTAAGTTCAAATAGAAGGTAATTTTATACCAGAGCCTGAACATGTAATGATAAATCCACCCTGAAGAGCTGGGACATGGCCTGCAGTGTCTCCAAGCTTGGCCAGGCTGATGAGTCTTGTCAGGCAATTAACGAACAGTTCATTTATTGGTGGTTTATAAACTCAGTTTCATAAACTTCCAGTAGCTTTATTTTGATTTTGCCCTCAAGCTTGACAAGTTAAACACAAGGAAGAAAATTGTACGAAAGAAAGGAAAAACTTTGCCTCTGCTGCAGCGTTCCAAAGGGCCTTTTATCTAAATGGTTCATATACAAAATTGAATAAACCAACAATATCAGTTCTATCTTTACAAGAATTCCTCTCTTTTGCCTTTTAAATGAGATTTCTTTAAAATTAATCTTTATTTTTAATCTATACTAGGGATAATTTACTCTCCTTTAAATGCTATGCTGGGTCATTTTTCCACTTACTCACTGTCTGAATTAACCACTGCCTTTAAGCAATTACTTTGAACATTTCTTCCCATTAATTTTCCTTTGAAATGTACCTAGGGATTTAACAGCGTTAAGGTAGCCTTGTGATTTCTGACAAAGAAATTCTGAACTAAATTGACCTGTCTGATCACATCAGTGTCAAACAAGGGGAACAGAATTTTCCACCAGTAGTCTGGGTTTAATTATTGAAGATGCTTGCAGCGCTAAAAGGTTCAGCTTTACACATATCAGAACATATCTGACTTCTTCTACCTGTTGCCTTCCCTTAAAACACTCCTTTTTAGAAATATCTTTCTTAATTGTTTATATTGAAGGAAATCTCTTAAACTTCTTTTCTTTTCCTTTCTTTTCCTTTCTTTTCCTTTCTTTTCCTTTCTTTTCCTTTCTTTTCCTTTCTTTTCCCTTCCCTTCCCTTCCCTTCCCTTCCCTTCCCTTCCCTTCCCTTCCCTTCCCTCCCTTCCCTTCCCTTCCCTTCCCTTCCCTTCCCTTCCCTTCCCTTCCCTTCCTTCCCCTTCCTTCCCTCCCTTCCCTTCCCTATTGTTTTTATCTTCAGGGCAAGTTTGGGACTTTTTTAATGTGTTGCTGCAAATAAGCTGGGAAACAAGATAGACTTAAAATTGTCATTCTCCTGCTATAGCACTGAATCATTGGAAATGAAAGCCTGATCCACTGATGTCACTACCATTTGCACTGATTCCATAAGGCCAGTTTTCTATTTATTTTTGCAAGCTAGACTAGTTAATAGTCACAGGATATCTTTCCAGTCACAGGTTATTTCTGCCTTGGCACAACAAAGCTATGTCTGAGCCTGGCAGCAGCAGCCTAACGGGATTTTTCTAGAAGTTATGTTGCTGATTTCCTAGGCAAGAGTTGTTGTGTTGTTTGGTTAGTTGGTGTTTGTTTGTTTTTAACAGACATCTGGTAATTTATTGTCATAGGAATCATATGATTCTAAACCAGGAAAATTATGGGTAGGGGAGGAAAAGGCATCCCCATCAGCAAAACCAAATTCTACCAGTTCTAGAAATGTTCTAGATTTGCTGCTTCCTTTGTCATTTTCAAGCTGAAGGCATCAAAGATACTCAAAATATCCAAGAACCAAAACCAACCAAATGAAAAAAAAAGCAGGAATTTAGCTTCCACTAAAGCTTACTACTAATCATCTATCATATTTTGTATCAAAATTCTGAGCTGTGCAATGGGATGGCATTCAACAAGTCCAAGTGCTGGGTGCTGCACTTTGGCCACAACAACAGACTGGGGTCGGAGTGGCTGGAGAGCTCCCAAATAGAGAGGGACCAGGGGGTGCTGGTTGACAGCTGCCTAAACATGAGCCAGCAGTGTGCCCAGGTGGCCAAGAAGGCCAATGGCATCATGGCCTGCATTAGGAATAGTGTGGCCAGCAGGAGCAGGGAGGCCATTGTGCCCCTGTACTCTGCATTGGTTAGGCCACACCTTGAGTCCTGTGTCCAGTTCTGGGCCCCTCAGTTTAAGAAGGACATCGAGACACTTGAACGTGTCCAGAGAAGGGCAACAAGGCCAGGGAGAGGCCTTGAGCACAAGCCCTATGAGGAGAGGCTGAGGGAGCTGGGGTTGTTTAGCCTGGAGAAGAGGAGGCTCAGGGGTGACCTCATTGCTCTCTACAACTACCTGAAAGGTGATTGTAGCCAGGAAGAGGTTGGCCTCTTCTCTCTAGCAACCAGCACCAGAACAAGGGGACACAGTCTCAAGCTGTGCCAGGGGAAGTTTAGGCTCAAGGTGAGGAGGAAGTTCTTCACAGAGAGAGTCATTCGTCATGGGCTGCCCAGGGAGGTGGTGGAGTCACCATCCCTGGAGGTGTTCAAGAGGGGATTGGACATGGCACTTGGTGCCATGGTCTAGTCGTGAGGTCTGTGGTGACAGGTTGGACTCGCTGATCTTTGAGGTCTCTTCCAACCTTGGTGATACTGTGATACTGTGGATGACAACCTCACTTTTGACTCAGCTGCAGTGGTGTCAAATAAATGGCAGGGGGAGGAACATGTTAATTGCCATAACTGCTCCCGATGACATGAATTAGAACATGAAAGTAAAAGACCAGGCTGGCTCACTTCCCACTGGCCTTCTTCCTCTTTTCTTGCTGAATCTGACAAGTTGGGATGATATATTGTGTACAAACACGGGGCAAATTTCAGAGACATTTTCTGGAGACTCTTCATGGGTTTTGGGGAAGTTTTGCTTTTGCTTTCACTTATGCTGTTGCTGCTTCCATTTTAATACATAATCCAATAGGCTCTTAAAGGATTAAACCAAAATACTTTATCATTCTTTACTGGGTTTGCCTTTTTTTTTTTTTAAAGTGACTTTCTTAACTCTGCTTCTTCAGTTTTTTAATCCTTGACCATTTTTTCTGAATTGTTTAATATGTGGAATAAATCCTTCATTGCCTCATCAATTTTTATAGCACATTACCTGTTTGCCAGTGGTCTGACATATCAGCAAACTGCTTCATTTTTCACCTTGGAAATCTGAGCAAAATAAATATCTGACATTTTGCTTTTTTTAAAGAGCAAGAAAGCTACCAGGCTGAATACATAACAGGGTACAAAGCATCACTTTGATCACCCAGTCTGACTTGTGGAAAAGGATTTAGCTATTCTGGAATAGAAATGTACACCAGTGTCATGGATTGAATCGAACCTGCTGCTGTTATTCATACCATGGCACGGTCATGTAAATGTCAAAAGGTGCAAGTGCTGACTGGAGCAAAGTATGATGGGGCTTGAAGTTCAGATTACAACCCAGGAGGCTTCCTCTTCCAGTTGCTGCTTCTGGATTCTGGCTTCTTGGGGTGTGGTCTTTTTCTGCTGGGATGGCAATTGGACAAGGAGTAGTTTTCTGGCTTGGGCTTTTGGCTTGTTTGCTTCTGCTTGCTGCTGCTTTGCACAGTGCTTCTGCAAATAGGCTAAGGTAATTCTGCATTTTGTACCATGTTAATCTGATTTTGGTCAGTAAACTCTATTCTTATCTCACTTGTTTTTTGGTCTCAATCCCAGGTATTTTGTGTGTTGCTTTTCCGTCACTTCTGTAGCCAGGTTAACACACTGGTTCCATTTGACCCATTTTGTTCTGATTCAGACCATCACAACCAGTCTTCAGTGTATGGTTCAAGGGTGACCTTGCTGCCTACAAAGATCTCAACCAAACATGAGGGTGGCTGCTAGCTGCTGGAATGAAGCAGTAAGAGTGATGATGCCCATTGCACATTTCTTGCACAGTACAGTACCTATGGGCAAGCAGGAGCCTCTTCATCTGGGCACATATAGACACGATTTGACACAGCCAAGGAGTGCATGAACCATACCACTTTGAACTGTTTGAACAGAACAAATGGATTAAGGAATTCATGCATAGCTTAAACAAGACATGTCTACATTAGGCAGGTTCCTTGTCTGCTTCAGGATCTCCTTAGAATATTTGCTGTGTCCCCATACTCACTTGCCCAATAAGGTGTTAATGCCACTCTCAGAAGGAAGCCTGGTTCTGGAAGATTTCTCAATGGGCTAAGTATGAGTGACCTTTTCTTGTTTCACATTTACTTTTCTTGGTAGTACACAGAAATGGTCATTTCATCCACATGAGAGACTAGACTAGACTAGACTAGACTAGACTAGACTATGTGATCCCCATCCACAAGAAGGGACGGATGGAGGAGCCCGGAAACTACAGGCCGGTCAGCCTGACCTCAGTGCCAGGGAAAGTGATGGAACAGATTATCCTGGAGGCAATAACTGCGCACCTGAAGGATGGCCAAGGGCTCAGGTCCAGCCAACATGGATTTAGGAAGGGCAGGTCCTGCCTCTCCAACCTGATCTCCTTCTATGATCAGGTGACCCGTCTGGTGGACGTGGGGAGGCCTGTGGATGTAGTCTATCTGGACTTCAGCAAGGCCTTTGACACCGTCCCCCACAGTAAACTGCTGGCTAAACTGTCAGCTCGTGGTTTGGACCGCAACACTCTGTGCTGGGTTAGGAACTGGCTGGAGGGCCGAGCCCAAGAGTGGTGGTGAATGGTGCCGCGTCCTGCTGGCGGCCAGTCACCAGCGGCGTCCCCCAGGGATCGGTGCTGGGCCCCATCCTCTTTAACATCTTCATTGATGATATGGATGAGGGGGTTGAGTCAGGTCATCAACAAGTTTGCAGATGACACCAAGTTGGGAACAGATGTTAGTCAGTTAGAGGTAGAAAGGCTCTGCAGAGGGACCTCGACCGACTAGACAATGGGCAGAGTCCAATGGGATGGCATTTAATAAGTCCAAGTGCCGGTGCTGCACTTTGGCCACGGCAACCTCATGCAGAGCTACAGGCTGGGGTCAGAGTGGCTGGAGAGCTGCCAAACAGAGAGGGACCTGGGGGTGCTGATTGACACCCACCTAAACATGAGCCAACAGTGCCCAGGTGGCCAAGAAGCCAATGCATCCTGGCCTGTATTGGAATAGTGTGGCCAGCAGGAGCAGGGAGGTCATTCTGCCCTGTACTCTGCATTGGTTAGGCCACACTTGAGTACTGTGTCCAGTTCTGGGCCCCTCAGTTTAGAAGGACATCGAGCACTTGAGCGTGTCCAGAAAGGGCAACAAGGCTGGTGAGAGGCCTTGAGCACAAGCCCTATGAGGAGAGGCTGAGGGAGCTGGGATTTGTTTAGCCTGGAGAAGAGAAGGATCAGAGGTGACCTCATTGCTCTCTACAACTACCTGAAAGGTGGTTGTAGACAGGAGGGGTTCGTCTCTTCTCCAGGCAACCAGCACCAGAACAAGAGGACACAGTCTCAAGCTGTGCCAGGGGAGGTTTAGACTCGAGGTGAGGAGGAAGTTCTTCACTGAGCGAGTCATTCGTCATTGGAATGGGCTGCCCGGGGAGGTGGTGGAGTCGCCGTCCCTGGAGGTGTTCAAGGGGAGATTGGACGTGGCGCTTGGTGCCATGGTCTAGTTGTGAGGTCTGTTGGGACAGGTTGGACTTGATGATCCTTGGGGTCTCTTCCAACCTTGGTTATACTGTGATACTGTGACTAGAATAGAATAGAATAGAATAGAATAATAGAATTAACCAGGTTGGAAGAGACCTTTGAGATCACTGAGTCCAACCTATCATCCAACTATCTAATCAACTAAACCACCAAGCACCCCATCAACTCTCTTCCTAAACACCCTCCCTGGGTATCACATTCCAATGTCCAATGATTCTTCCTATGAAGAACTTCTTCCTAACATCCAGCCTAAACCTCCCCTGGTGCAGCCTGAGACTGAATCCTCTTGTTCTGGTGCTGGTTGCCTGGGAGAAGAGACCAACTCCCACCTGGCTACAACCTCTCTTCAGGTAGTTGTAGACAGCAATAAGGTCTCCCCTCAGCCTCCTCTTCTCCAGGTTAAGCAACCCCAGCTCCTCAGCCTCTCCTCATAGGCTTGTACTCCAAACCCCTCAGCAGCTCTGTTGCCCTTCTCTGGACATGTTCAGGAACTCAACATCTTTCCTAAAGTGAGGGGCCCAGAACTGGACACAGTAGAGAAATGTCCAGACCTAGCACTACTATTCCAATAGCCAGCCATGCCTTTCTAAAATATTTTTTCTTTCAGATTTTCTAGTCTGTTTCCAGCCATTGAACAAAAAATACTTTGTATGAGGTTATAGAGCTTCTTGTTTACAATTAAATCAATGTTTAATCCAGTTCCCTAAAAGCTAAATAGACCATGAAAAGCATTTAGACTTCACATTACACTACCTAATTATTAGGAGCCCTGAAAGCCAAATTGATTTATCCTATTTTCTATAAAATTCCCAGCGAGGTTTCTCCCTGTATTTCTGATAAAAATATAAAAAAAAAACCTTTGGTTCAGATGGAAATGCCTGCAAGACTTTAGAAATTAGTTTTCTCCATTAAACATATACTCTTTTTTATTATTTTTTAAAAATTAAACAAACATCAGATACATTTTCTTTTTTTTTTTATTTAGTCTTATATAAATCAGATCTGACAAAGGTAATTTGGCAGCTTCATCTGAGAGAGTGACAGGATCTCACATGGAGTTGTTCGGCATTTGCAGGTAGTGTGTTTGCACTGCACTAAAGTGTTTAATTTTCTGTGGTCAAATGGCACATTTCTGGAACCAGGAATCAAATCACAGTATCACAGTATCACCAAGGTTGGAAGAGACCTCGAAGATCATCAAGTCCAACCTGTCACTGCAGACCTCACGACTAGACCATGGCACCAAGTGCCACGTCCAATCCCCTCTTGAACACCTCCAGGGACGGTGACTCCACCACCTCCCTGGGCAGCCCATTCCAATGGTGAACAACTCTTTCAGTGAAGAACTTTCTCCTCACCTTGAGCCTAAACTTCCCCTGGCACAGCTTGAGACTGTGTCCCCTTGTTCTGGTGCTGGTTGCTAGAGAGAAGAGGCCAACCCCTTCCTGGCTACAACCACCTTCAGGTAGTTGTAGAGAGCAATGAGGTCACCCCTGAGCCTCCTCTTCTCCAGGCTAAACAACCCCAGCTCCCTCAGCCTCTCCTCATAGGGCTTGTGCTCAAGGCCTCTCACCAGCCTTGTTGCCCTTCTCTGGACACATTCAAGTGTCTCAATGTCCTTCCTAAATTGAGGGGCCCAGAACTGGACACAGGACTCAAGGTGTGGCCTAACCAATACAGAGTACAGGGGCACAATGGCCTCCCTGCTCCTGCTGGCCACACTATTCCTAATGCAGGACAGGATACCGTTGGCATTCTTGGCGACCTGGACACACTGCTGGCTCATGTTTAGGCAGCTATCAACCAGCACCCCCAGGTCTCTTTCTGTTTGGGAACTCTCCAGCCACTCCAACCCCAGCCTGTAGCTCTGCATGGGGTTGTTGTGGCCAAAGTGCAGCACCTGGCACTTGGACTTGTTGAATGCCATCCCGCTGGACTCCACCCATCTGTCCAGTCGGTCGAGGTCCCTCTGCAGAGCCCTTCTGCCCTCTAACTGACCAACATCTGCTCCCAACTTGGTGTCATCTGCAAATTTGCTGATGACTGTCTCAATCCCCTCATCCAGATCATCAGTGAAGACATTAAAGAGGATGGGGCCCATCACTGATCCCTGGGGGACACCACTGGTGACTGGCCTCCAGCTGGAGGTGGCACCATTAACCACCACTCTCTGGGCCCGGCCCCTCCAGCCAGTTCCTAACCCAGTACAGAGTGTTGCTGTGCAAGCCATGAGCTGACAGCTGTTACATCCTGTTAAATTAGGACCTAAAGACCATCTAACCTTATCTGATTTACCTGTGTTCTGTACAAATATTCATGGCTGCAAGAATCGATTAGAGAGAGACAAATGTCTTTTTGTTATTATTATTTTTAATTCAATTTGTGTGCTTGAATGAATCTCAAAGATGCTTCTTAAAATCTGTCATTTCTCAGAGCCAGGAGTATAAAGGGTGGAGGAATTCCTGAAGGTTCACTGCACAGATGTTTTCTCGGATGAATAAAGAGAAAATGTAGCATAAAAGTTGAACGGTAATAAAATGATGCAGCCCATAACTTCAGAGAAATGCCATCAATGAAATGATTGGAAGTTAAACTGTGAGAAATGTCAGCAGGCAGTTTTTTCTCTTATCTCAGTAGAGGGACTGTTCTCTCTGGTGAGTAACAATGGTCAACACTCAAGTTATGCTATATTTATCCCACTAAAGCAAATGGACTGTAAATGTAAGGTAGAAACTCATTTATCTCTTCTGTTCTGTTAACTTCTCCCTAGAAATTAATCTGAAGATCTGTAGGTGAGAACAGATTAATCAATTCAGACCCAACAAATGCATAAATGTTTTCAGAAATAAAGGAATCAAAACCAGCAGAAAGCTGGGGATAGATACAGAATAAGGCAACTTCTGACAAGGACCAAGCTTTTGAATTTAATTCTTTAATAATGGAATTAGGACCCAGAACAGTGAGGAAAGTTTAGCACATGTAAAGCTTCAGACAAATATATTGATGATGCTTTAGAGTTTTCCTCTATCTGGTCCTTACTTCAGGGTTCTAAAAAAGAAAAACCGAAAAATCCCCACTTTAAACAAAGAGGAGATCAATACACAGAAAGCAGGGAATCTCCCTTGAAATAGCTCATTGCTAGATTCTGAATAAAATAATTCATTACACTAATTAAAAACAAACCAACCCTCAAAAACACAAAGATGAGATTCAACAAGACCAAGTGCAGGGGCCTGCATCTGGGTCAAGGCAATCCCAGGCACAAATACAGGCTGGGCAGTGACTGGAGAGCAGCCCTGAGAGAGACTTGGGGGTGCTGGTGGACGAGAAACTCAACATGAGCTCTCAATGTGCACTTGCAGCCCAGAAAGCCAATCAGATCCTGGGCTGCATCAGGAGAAGTGTGGCCAGCAGGTCAAGGGAGGTGATTCTCCCCCTCTACTCAGCTCTGGTGAGACCCCACCTGGAGTACTGCGTCCAGTTCTGGAGCCTCTATTACAGGAGGGATCTGGAGGTGCTGGAAGGTGTCCAGAGAAGGGCCACGAGGATGATCAGAGGGCTGGAGCACCTCTCCTATGAGGACAGACTGAGGGAGTTGGGGCTGTTCAGTTTGGAGAAGAGAAGGCTCCGAGGTGACCTCATTGTGGCCTTCCAGTATCTGAAGGGGGCCTACAAGAAGGCTGGGGAGGGACTTTTCAGGCTATTAGGTAGTGATAGGACTAGGGGAAATGGAATGAAGCTGGAGGTGGGGAGATTCAGGCTGGATGTGAGGAGGAAGTTCTTCACCATGAGAGTGGTGAAGCCCCTGGAATGGGTTGTCGAGGGAGGTGGTTGAGGCCCCGTCCCTTGAGGTGTTTAAGACCAGGCTGGATGAGGCTCTGGCCAGCCTGATCTAGTGTAGGGTGTCCCTGCCCATGGCAGGGGGGTTGGAACTAGAGGATCCTTGTGGTCCCTTCCAACCCTGACTGATACTATGAAAGCAAAACCTTGCTGATTCATTCAAGGAAAAGCAGTCATAGCAGCTCTGAAAAACACAGAATCAGATCCAACACTGTGTAAAGTATCAGTTAAAGGGTTTGCAACGATTGCTTTAATTTATTGGAACAGTTGTAACAATTCCTAGTTCAATTTATGTGCAAGGACACTGTATTCCTGCAAAGGCAAAAGGCCCGACCATCTAGGAGCGTGCATGTGTGGTGCAGATTGGCAAGTGCACCTTCTGCACCCATGTGCTCCTGTTCACTTTCCCTGTTACTAGCCTGAAATTTAAGGCACTGTTATGAAATATAAAAATAATGTTTATGAAAATAAAAAAATAATGCTGGAAATCTGCAGAATCCAATAGGAAATGCAATACCAAGTAGAGCTTCAAAGCATATATTGAATTAAAGTATTCTATCACCAAAATGTCATAGTGTGATTCAGAGACAAGATGGAATGCCATGATTTTCTCTTTTTGTATTGTCAGTATGTTTCTTCTAGAGTTGATAATCAAAGTCCAAGCTGCTTCAAGATTAGGGCACTTCTGGAGATGTGGTAGACAAAGTGAAAATGAAATCAGCTGACAAATCCATAAGGCCTTTGAGACATGTCGGCAATTCCAAACATAGCTGAAATTGTCCGAGCTAACATTATGAGTACAGGTAAGTGACTTCCACATAAATCCATCCTCTAAATTATAGAAATCCTTCACTGAATCTCAACTGCAGTCCACAGTTTGAGTGTATAATAAATTCCATTTCAAAGCTCCTGACACAAGATGGAAAAGGAAATACTGAAGTCACAAGACACGAAGATTTGATTCATGAAATCTGTGCTACTTACTCAAATTTGTTCAAAAAAGAGTTAACCAAGAAACTTAACCTTCCAGGATTAGGTATGTTCTGTGTTTTGCTGCAGCTAATGTAAAACAAGCATAAAGGCATAAAATTGTTCTGAACTCTGGTCAGTTTGGTAAGAATGAAGGTTTGTGCTCACATCTGACCTGGCCTCTGTCTTTCTGACGACACCTACATTTCATACTTGAAGTACTCTTTAAGACCCCAGGAAAATATATGCTCAGAATATATCTCATCTTTGCCATAAATCAAGACTCAAAAGCTATACAGCTCCTTCTTCCTCAGCAACATTGGAGGTGTAAGATGGAAGGCTTGGCACAATTCATCGTTATTTCTATGTGGAGTGTCAAAGGACCAATGTCCCAGCATGTACCCAGGCTATACTGATTTAAAACAGAATGGAATGGAATGGAATGGAATGGAATGGAATAGAATAGAATAGAATAGAATAGAATAGAATAGAATAGAATAGAATAGAATAGAATAGACCAGACCAGACCAGGTGGGAAGAGACCTTCAAGATCATTGTGTCCAACCCATCATCCAACACCATCCAATCAACTAAACCATGGCACCAAGCACCCCATCAAGTCTCCTTCTAAACACCTCCAATGATGGTGACTCCACCACCTCCCCAGGCAGCCCATTCCAATGAAATCTCACTTAAAAGCAATAACATAAGGACAGATGAAGTAAAGATTAAAAATGTATCAGCTCTGGTTATGACAATAAGATACATATTAATATTGCATGCATTTGCTGTCCCAAATGTACTTCTATAAGGAGAATGTGGGGGAAATGATGTTGTTCTGCCATGGGATATTTTTGTCTTTGTATTCTTTTAGAAGTTGTGGATAAGACTAGTACAAATGCTTTCATCTTGTTACACACAGCTGCAACTTGCTTAGCAGACAAGGAACATAATAATAAGCATAACAATATGAGCAGTAGCCAAGAGTTTGACAGGCCAGAACAGTGTAAAACATGAACAATTTCATATTCAAAGCACCTATTAGTCTGTGATGGTAACATTACACAAGGAAAGACAATAAATACGTTTTATTCACTAAAGACATAAAATAAATAGACTCTTCTGTAAGTGAACTATCATATCACCTAATTTTATCTCATGTATATCACTTTATGTAATGTAATTCATTTGGTCACATAATAATCCCAGTAACTCATGTCTGATAAAATTATGTCTGCAGGAAGGCATAGCATCCTTGTTGGAAGGTATTAAAAGATGCAGAATTCACCACTTCCATATATAATTTGTTTTAAAGCTTAATTATTGTTGTGGATGTATTGTTCTGTTTGTAATTCAAATTCATTTACATTCAACTTCTGTCTAGGCCTTGTCACGAGGTCTTGGGTGACAGGTTGGGCTTGATGATATTTGAGGTCTCTTCCAACCTTCTTGATTCTATGATTCTATAGGATTATTCTGATGTAAGAGTTAATAGCCAGTATTTTTCTCTGTGAAGTTACTTATACCTGTAATTAGGTTAATTATGATTGTTTCCTTTAATGCCTTCAACAGATTAAGTTCTGATAAGAGTTTATTTGCTTTCATTGATTCGTTTCTTGGGTATCCTGTTTTATAACTAGCCTTGTAAATGTGTACACCAGAACACTTATAAACACAATGTTTGCTTCCTCTTTCCTAGTCATTACTGCTTTGTAAATACAAATTAATCTTTACTTCTTCACATTAGTGTGTTGATTCAAATCAGGAGTCTATGTTTGAAACTAATCTCCCCGTTTCCCCCTTATTTACTACCCTCTGATTTGCATCACAGTGTAGTTGTGGATTGCCTGAGCAGGATTCCTTTTGGATTAAACCAACCTGGAACATTAAAGCATTTGAAAGCAACTGGAAGCAGTTCCAGGGGTGCACCTAATGAATCTCAGGTACAAATGGGTGAGGTCTTTTGGGCCAAGGTTAGAGCTAGTTTGAAGTCAGGAAGGTAAGGGGGAAGGAAATAATGGAGAAAAAATATATACAGTATGGATGTCAGATCCTCAGCATCAGCTATGTAATCTTATAGATCCATTTGTATTGGTCCACCATACTTGCTAAATACAGCTATAAGCCTAGGGTCTTTCTCGGAGTCCTTACAGTTTAGTAGAAAACATCTCTTCCAACACTATGTTGCAGATGGGTAAATAGAAAGTATGTACATGTCTGAAGTACCCTAAAGTAGCACATGATTCCAGCTGTGTGTAATGCAGCTTCCTGGTTTCCACAATGCTTCCCACACAGAGACAATGTCACCCTTATCAATGACAAAAATGTACCTCAGAGAGAAACTGAGTGGTTTTAGGGACTCTATCCATTGAGAGCTCATATAAACATGCTTCAAATAGCATCCATCTACTAAGGGCCACGAGGATGATTAGAGGGCTGGAGGACCTCTCCTGTGAGGACAGACTGAGGGAGTTGGGACTATTCAGTCTGGAGAAGAGAATGCTCTGAGGAGATCTAATTGTGGCCTTCCAGTATCTTAAGGGGGCCTACATCAGTTTAGGAAAGATGTTGACTTGCTGGAACATGTCCATAGAAGGGCAACAAAGTTGGTGAGGGGTTTGGAATACAAGCCCTATGAAGAGAGGCTGAGGGAGCTGGGGTTGATTATCCTGGAGAAGAGGCAGCTCAGGGGAGACCTTATTGCTCTCTACAACTACCTGAAGGGAGGTTGTAGCCAGGTGGGGGCTGGTCACTTCTCCCAGGCAACCAGCACCAGAACAGGAGGACACAGTCTCAAGATGCACCAGGGGAGGTTTAGACTGGAGGTTAGGAAGAAGTTCTATACAGAGAGAGTGATTGCCCATTGCAATGGGCTGCCCGGGGAGGTGGTGGAGTCACCATCATTGGAGGTGTTCAGGAGGAGACTTGATGGGGTGCTTGGTGCCATGGTTTAGTTGATTAGGTGGTGTTGGATGATGGGTTGGACATGATGACCTTGAAGGTCTCTTCCAACCTGGCCTATTCTATTCTATTCTATTCTATGTCAGGTAGTGATAGGACTAGGGGGAATGGAGCAAAACTAAAAGTGTGTAGATTCAGATTGGATGTTAGGAAGAAGTTCTTCACCATGAGGGTGGTGCAACACTAGAACAAGTATCCCAGGGAGGTGATGGAAACCTCATCCCTGGAGGTTTTTAAGGCCAGGCTGGATGTGGCTCTGAGCAACCTGATCTAGTGTGAGGTGTCCCTGCCCTTGGCAGGGGGGGTTGGAACTAGATGATCCCTGAGGTCCCTTCCAACCTTGACAATTCTATGATTCTATTAGCTATTTATCTTTGATACTTACTAGGAGGAACAGACCTTATTAAAAAATGAAGGACAAGATACAAAGCAGTGATTACCCAGTTCAAGGAAGGTGGTCCACAAGTGAGGGTAGAATTCAAAAGTGTAGCTGTGAATGCAACACTGTAGAGAAACAGGGCAAGGAGGTTGGGAAGCTTATTATCACATTATTTAAGTCACAAGAAGAAAAATAAATTCCCAACAGGCACAGTTGCCATAGTAGA
This sequence comes from Colaptes auratus, assembly GCA_015227895.2. Lineage (NCBI taxonomy): Eukaryota > Metazoa > Chordata > Aves > Piciformes > Picidae > Colaptes > Colaptes auratus. The sequence goes on from CM037631.1 coordinate 31,597,829, forward strand.
TATTTAAAGAACAGCAATTAGCAAAAATTAAACAGAGCAGGTCAGCCTTACTATCATTAAATTATTTGCTGTGACAGATTCCCCATTTGTCACATTAAAGGCTTCATTATAGAGAAATTAACGCCAGGGTTGCTTATTGAGCTGTATAAAAGTATTTTAAAATGAAATGCAAATTGTCAAAAACATATTCTTTTTCATTTTTCTCTACTGCACATTCAACTAATTTAACCTATACCAATATTCTGGGATGCTTTTGCACTGTTCATGCAATATATAATAGGTCTTGGTCACGTAACAGTTTATAAACCTTATTTAAGCTAGGAATTGTGCTGTAGTGTGGGGTTCTTTTTGGAAACAAATACTAGACAATCCACGACTGAACACCTATATAATTATTATTTGAAGTTGGAGGTTTGTGTAATCTGCCTTTTCACATCTAGTCCATTTTTTTTCCTTATAATATCCATGGGATTCTGTTGAAGATCTACATATGAAACTACTGTGTAATATCTAGAGTCTGTAGCAGCATAAGAATTGCAAACTGGGTCACACAACTGTCCCTATTTCTCATGATTCTTTATCCAAGAGGAGCCAAAAATGCATAAGGAGAAGTATAAAACAAGCACAAATATACAGTGTGTCCAAAGTAACTTGTGACATTTGCCACTGAAGTTCTGAGATTAGTTTGAGCATTATGGAAAAACTGACTGAAAAACAGTGTATCATTGATAGTTTTCTGGTCTTCTCTGGTCTCCATACATAGACATTTACTCTGCACAAGACAATTCAACCCACCTATTTTAAACACTTTTACATTTGACAATTTATATTCAATGAGTGTAAATAAATAAAAAGGGCAAATGGATAATTAATATATGCCAAGCACACCTTTTTGATGGTTAAAATTAGATTTTTCCCTCTGTTAGTACCTAAAGATTTGCTCCCACTTATTCCTAGGAAAAGAACCAAGAGTGATGAAAAAATATTTACAGGTGTTGGGGCTATTCAGTCTGGAGAAGAGAAGGCTCCCAGGAGACCTAACTGGGGCCTTCCAGTATCTGAAGGGGACCTACAAGAAAGCTGGGGAGGGACTTTTTAGGGTGTCAGGTAATGATAGGACCAGGGGGGATGGAACAAAATTAGAAATGGGTAGATTCAGATTGAATGTTAGGAAAAAGTTCTTCACCATGAGGGTGGTGAAACACTGGAACAGGTTGCCCAGGGAGGTGGTGGAAGCCCCATCCCTGGAGGTTTTTAAGGCCAGGTTGAATGTGGCTCTGAGCAATCTGATCTAGTGTGAGGTGTCCCTGCCCATGGCAGGGGGGGTTTGGAACTAGATGATCCCTGAGGTCCCTTCCAACCCTAACAATTCCATGATTCTGTACATGACTTTTCACTTCATTAATAATAAAAGCAATAAATAAAAGAATGTTAACAGATGGTCACCTCTCTGAAGCTTTCTCTTACTTTTTCATCCTGAATTGATCATGATTTGGTAATCAAAGATCATGTTAATATTCAGTTCATGTTGTGAAGAGAGAAAAATCTGTGGGATTGCTGCCTTCTTGGCACACAAGAGACTTTTTTAAAAGTAAGTATTTTGAAACTACATGGTGCAACAGCAGGAGTGTCTGTAACTCCCAAGTGTTCTGGTGCTTCAGCACAAAATACAGGGAAACAACAACCAAACACAAAATGTAACTGTTAAATAAGCTTCTGTTAAATAAGCTTCTCTTCTCCTTCCTTTCTTCTTCCTTTCCATTCTGGTGTTTCCCTTCCAATCTGGTCTTTCCTTTCCTTTTTTCTTTTCTCCTTTTCCTTTTCCTTTTCCTTTCTTTCCCACTCTCCCCCCCCCCTTTTTTTCCTTTTCTTATTCCCTTCCCCTCCTCTCTCATCATTTAGCCATTTGCTTTTAAACAGTTCACACGTTTTTGTAAACCATTAGATGATCACAATCCAATGTCTCCCATAGCTCATGAACATGGAGGGAGATTTCATGTCAGTGTTTATGTTCATACAGTATTTGAGTGTTCTATTCACACCAAAAAATCAAACAGAAATACAAATCTGCCATGTGTAAGATACGAGAGAGAAGTTGGGAGGACCATGGTTAGATTCAGTTCTCTCAAAAGAAGATGGAAATGTGCTAGTGCTTTTATGCACCACTGTTTGGCTTCTGAAAGTAACAGCAGATGTTTCCACTTCTTTAGCTTTGTCACATAAATGTCTTTCATGAGATCTTATTCTTTTTCCTACTTATTCCAGATCTCTCTTTCTGTAATATAAAATACATATTCCATCTTTCTGACAGGAAATAGGATAGGATAGGATAGGATAGGATAGGATAGGATAGGATAGGATAGGATAGGATAGGATAGGATAGGATAGGATAGAATAAACCCGGTTGGAAGAGACCTTCGAAATCATCGCTTCCAACCCATCATCCAACACCATCTAATCAACTAAACCATGCAACCAAGCACCCTATCCAGTCTCCTCCTAAACACCTCCAGTGATGGCAACTCCACTACCTCCCTGGGCAGCACATTTCAATGGGCAATCACTCTCTCTGTGAAGAATTTCTTCCTAACATCCAGTCTAAACCTCCCCTGGTGCAGCTTGAGACTGTGTCCTCTTGTTCTGGTGCTGGTTGCCTGGGAAAAGAGATCAACCCCTACCTGGCTACAACATCCCTTCAGGTCATTGTAGAGAGCAATAAGGTCTCCCCTGAGCCGCCTCTTCTCCAGGCTAAACAACTCCAGCTCCTTCAGCCTCTCCTCATAGGGCTTGTGCTCCAAATCCCTCACCAACTTCTCTGGACATGTTCCAGCAACTCAACATCCTTCCTAAACTGAGAGGTCCAGAACTGGGCACAGTACTCAAGGTGTGGCCTAACCAGTGCAGTGTACAGGGGCAGAATGACCTCTCTGCTCCTCCTGGCCACTCTGTTCCTGGTACAGGCCAAGATGCCATTGGCCTTCTTGGCCACCTGGGCACACTGCAGGCTCATGTTCAGCCTACTCTCAACCAGTACCCCGAGGTCCCTTTCTGCCTGGCTGCTCTCCAGCCACTCTGACCCCAGCCAATGTATGATTACATGATTGAAACGTTTAATTTGACAAGTATTATTTCCTCCAAAATTTGCTGACTATATGATAGAATAGAATAGGATAGGATAGGATAGGATAGGATAGAATAGAATAGAATAGAATAGAATAGAATAGAATAGAATAGAATAGAATAGAATAGAATAGAATAGAAGAATACAAAGTTCTGTGCAATTTGAAATCATCATCCCAGTCAAAGAAGCTTATCTGTTTACAAAATAAGAATGCCTTCTACTATTTTCCTTGGTAAGTGAACAGGGTTTACGTGTTTTTCCTAAAAAGAGTGCGGTATGGATTCTTCTCACTTATTTCTGCATATGACAATTAATGGAATTTTCTTTACATTTCCTTATATGTGCGCTGGATTCCCTATGCAGCCACATCTAATTGCTGATACAAATCTTATTCTGGAGGTCTGTCACACTTTTGGAGCCAAGTGTGAATCTATTCCTACTCTAATCATTTAAATTAGAAATCAGGTGGGTCGATTATACATCAAAACTCTTCCTTGTTTTTGTTTATGCTGCTACACCCTTTTCACCTAGCAGATAGTCAGTGTCAAGTCTTGCAGCTTGCTTGTGTTTACAGAAATATCTGGTGATAGGTTAGATATGTCTTTGGTGAAGTTTTGTTTGCTCATAAACATTGCACAAAGCTATGTTTCCCAGACGTTTTGGTAAGAACAAAGCAATAGTGGATAATTCCTTCACTCACAGAGCCACATTTCTTTCAGCAGGACTCCACCAAAATACAGGGTTGGTTGTTCTTTTCACGGCATCCTAAAAGTGTTTCCCTAGCAATCATCATCGTCGCCACCACCACCATAATTCTGGCAGTGAAAATGTGGTTCCCTAATGGCAAAGATCTTTTGACGCAGATGAGGGCTTTTGGTCAACTTCTAAATTTGATCTGGAATCCAGATGACCACCATTGGGCATGAGTTCTCTGCAGCTTCTGTTTAACCTGTGTGTGGTGGTTTGAGCCTTAACTGGGACTTAAGAGCTCAGACGGGGGCAAGGCTGAGAATCTCTCCCCCACTCCCCCCTCCCTCCCAACAGAGAGGGGAAAAAAGGTAAGGAGCAAATCCACCAATCAACAATTTGGAGTCGGCTTGGAAGTAGAGAGGTAAAGAGTTTTCTTTAAACTATATACATATAACAATAACAGGAAAGGTTCACAAGGGCAAAGAACAAGGATGGATGGCAGGGGGACAAAAAAAAGATAATACAAAACCAGTCTTTCTCTGAAGAGGCGTGGAGGCAGCAGGGAGAAGGATGAGGCCCAACCACGTGGCAGAGGAGCAGGAAAGCAGCCACAGTAGCTCACATCCAGGAGAGGCAGGTGCCAAAAGGAGAGCCAACAGCTGCAATGCCCTGTGTTTTATACCCTAGCTGGGCAGGGAGGGGGAAGTGGAGCAGATTCATCTTCCCAGGGGGAAAACGCCCTGCAGGGAGTGCAAAGTACCCGCAAGCCCTCCACCCTGCTTTGTTTTTCGTTTTCAGAAAGGGCGTTAACCCACCACACTGCGAAATGCCACTGGTGTTCACCTATAGAAAATTCAGTATTGCTGAAATCTACATTTTTTTAACGTCTAAGGGTAGGCACCTCTTTCAGAATGTGGAAGGTCACAAAAATTCATCATATGATTTCCATTCAGACTTCTTCCACTTTCTCCCTTCCAGCATTAATTCCTTTACGAACAATTGCTTGAGGAAATAGTGCTTTTAAAAGCAAGTAATACAGCCTCTTCCATTTTGAGTTGAAAGGCAAACATCTTTAACAAATACTTTCTTATGGTTTGGTATTTTATTATTAATCATTAATCACAGAATCACCAAGGTTGGAAGAGACCTCAAAGGTCATCAAGTCCAACCCTCACCACACGACCTCATGACAAAACCATGGCACCAAGTGCCACGTCCAAGTTTAATTTAGTCTTCTCTATGTTTTTGTTTCCCCTTTTGCTTTGAAAATATGCTTAGAAGCCAGACCACCTAGGCATTCTATTTGTCTCTGTTTATCTCTATCTCTTCATTCATTTTGACATCTTGAACAGAGAAATTCCAGGGACAAAGGAATGGTTTCCAACAACATTGCTGGGAAAAGAGATAACTGCATCTCAAAATGCATTTTATGAACATGAATTCCATCCTGTATGTAACACACTACTGGAAAATTATATGAATATTTTACAAAAGAAAGAAAAATATCTTTGGAATCCATGAATTATCAAGTTTTGTCTGGTTTTGGTTTTGGTTTTGGTTGGTTGGTTGGGGGTTGGGGGAATTTGTTTGCTTGGTTTTGGTTTTGGTTTGTTTTGGGGTTTTTGTGGGTTTGCTTTTTTTTTTTTTCCTTTGAAATTTAGAAATGTTGCAATAGAATAGAATAGAATAGAATAGAATAGAATAGAATAGAATAGAATAGAATAGAATAGAATAGAAAGAATAGAATAGAATAGAATAGAATAGAATAGAATAGAATAGAATAGAATAGAATAAACCAGGTTGGAAAAGACCTTCAAGATCATCAAGTCCAACCTATCACCCAACACCATCTAATCAACTAAACCATGGCAACAAGCACCCCATCCAGTCTCTTCTTAAATACCTCCAATGATGGTGACTAGGCATCATCCCCATGGCCATATTCTCTGTCTCTGGATTGCCTGACATAGACCCTTGGATGTATCACTATGATATTCCTGCATCCTAACTTACCTGCATACTCTAGGATAGAAAAGAACTGGGAAAAAGTTTTCTTCCAGATAGCTACAGCAAACACATCAAACCATATTTATCCCTAGAGAGGGCAAGGTGAGAAAGCCACTGAAAGATTACAGGGATTGAGTGACATTTCCCCATATCCTCTCCCAGGAGAAGGTCTGATTTGAAGGTATTTGCTTGGCAATTAAGCTTTAAGATCTCCAGAATTTGTGCCAGCACTTTTTCCTGGTGGTGTAGTTTTAGGCTGATGCCTGGAAAATTTTTTCATAGAATCAGAGAATGTTAGGGGCTGGAAGGGACCTCAAGAGATTATCTAGTCCAACCCCACTGCCAGAGCAGGATCACCTGTACCAGGTCACACAGGAACTCTTGAATATCTCCAGAGAGGGAAACTCTACAGTCACCCTGGGCAGCCTGTTCCAGTGTTCTGTCACCCTCAGAGTGAAATAATTCTTCCTCCTGTTTCTATGGAACTTCCTATGCCTCAACTTCCACCCATTGCCCCTCGTCCTGTCATTGGGCATCACCAAGAAGAGCCTGGCTCCATCCTCTAGGCACTCACCCTCAGTCCTTTCTTGATTCCTATGCTCCAGCTAAGCCAATTACATGAGCTAACTTTTGACATTAGAACATGAAACCAAGGGCTGACCTGAGTTTCTCTGAAGGTTTCTTAAAAGTCATGTTTTGGTTTTGAAAACATGGAACACACTACATACAGTCACTAGTCTTCCCCAACCCCAGAATCTTATGGCAGAAAAGGAATTCTCTACAATGTGTTCAGCAAAAGAGTAAGAAGTTACAACTTTGACGTGTTGTTCCTTCAAGGTAAGACAGAGTCCTTGTTTTGTGTTGTTTTGAGGCTGTGCCTGGTAGCCACCAGAAGATCAGACAAGCTATTAAGACCATGTGGAGAAAACCAGAGAGATTACATGGAAATTACTTTGATGTTGCTAAGCAAATTAGCATTATAAAGTTCAGTGCAGCAAAGATGGCCCCAGGCCCCCTTTCTCTGGGTTCATCTGCTTTATATTTGTTGTACAGTTCTGTTTCTCACTATGTTAATTGACTTTGAACTTACTGGTATGGAAATAAATCTGTTGCCTCCATTCGCTGCTTACACCATTTGTCTTTATGGGAAATTCTTCTGTTTGCAGAGTTAAAAATGAGGGTGCTTTCTTTCTTGCTTGCCTCCTTTTTCTGTTCAATAATTCATTAATGTTTTTTTTTTTTAGAAAAGATCAAAAGCTTCCTCAGCCTCCTGAAATAAACTGATGGGCACTGTCAAAACACACATGAAATTACATATTTTTTCACATGAGCCAAAAAGGAGCTCGTTGTGTCAAAATACGGAGAAATTCAGATCTGCCAATTACTGCAAGCTAATTCATCTTGCAATTGTCTGTTTTTAATAGCTGAAGAGCATAAAATGCTGCTCTACAGATGTAATACTGTGAACAATGAAACTGGAAGTAGAGTGTCCAAGACATTTGATGAAAAATACAAAATAAATCCTTTTGGATATGACTTCAGATATTATTTAATAACTGCATGACTAGACTCTTAAAGGAAAGAGAAATGAAGGTTACTATATGCATCCTGTGGGTCTATTATGCATAGATTAACTTCTTTGACTCTCCTGTCATTGTCATAACTGTACAGTACACATCACCCGGACTGGCTTTGTTTTTAGGGACACATTATCCCTTTTTAACTAGTCGTGACAGGAAGTGAAGTGGCACAGCCAAAATTTAGCTGGAGGCAATGATCTTGAAGGTCTCTTCCAACCTGGTTTATTCCATTCCATTCCATTCCATTGCATTCCATTCCATTGCATTCCATTCCATTCCATTCTATTCTATTCTATTCTATTCTATTCTATTCTATTCTATTCTATTCTATATGTTTACATCCCTGCTACTAACAGGAGGCTCAGTTTCTAATCGACAGAAAGAGAGCTCGTAAGATGCTGCTCATTTGTGTTGCCCATATGTGTACTTCAGCTACCTGCCATGCCAGTAGACAGCTCTTTGCTTTCAGTGAACCTGCCACCTCACAGCCAGCCTTACCAAAAGCAGTAAGAATATGGGAAGAGCAATAAGCTGCACTAAGCAGCTAGTCTTTGAGAGCTGTCAGTCAGATATAAATTATGAACACCTTTCCACAGCCACAGGTAGCCACACGATTGCTAATATTCAGCTATCTGCCAACACTTCGAAGAAAACACTCCAAATTTGCTCTTAAGTAGCATATGTGTTGTAGGGAAAAATATTGTCTTTTATCACACTGAGTTATATCAGGAATTGAACAGACCAGCTTTCAGACAAGCAAGGCCTGTCTTCAGTCTTCACGTACAAGAAACATATTACAAGTAAATTGTAAGTGGGGAAAAAAAATAATAGCTCTTCATTACGTCAAATCTGTATTCATATTTTAGCACTTGAGCAAGCATTTGACAGATTGTCAGATTGTAGGTGAGTGCACAGGAGGCTGAGAAACAGGTATTACCTTCAAATATGTTAGCAGGAGAGCTGAGAAAATTCGCAGTCAAAAGAGCGTTAAGGGTCCCACTACATGGACGTATGGTGTAAAGTAGCTTTTGATTTGCTCTGCATGTCAAACTCAGCTAGACTCAGCTGCCAAGCTCAGATCAGAGTAGGGATTACAAGTTTTAACATCTGAGTAAGAGGGTACTTGAACCTGGGCTCAGATTTTGAACAGTGACAACAGCAAGTGCATTAAGGCTTCAGCCTAGGCTTCTCATAAACATCAAGTCACCAAACATGAGACCTGGCTCCCAGCAGCAGCAGAATAGAATAGAATAGAATAGAATAGAATAGAATAGAATAGAATAGAATAGAATAGAATAGAATAGAATAGGATTCTAGAAGGTTGGAAAATACCTCCAAGATCATCAAGTCCAGCCTGTCTCCTAAGACTGCATGACTACTAAACCATGGCACCAAGTGCCACATCCAATCCCTTCTTGAACACCTCCAGGGATGGTGACTCCACCACCTCCCTGGGCAGCCTATTCCAATGGCAAAAGACTCTCTCAATGAAGAACTTTCTCCTCACCTCGAGCCTAAGCTTCCCCTGGCACAGCTTGAGACTGTGTCCTCTTGTTCTGGTGCTGGTTGCCTGGGAGAAGAGACCAACCGCCACCCTTCAGGTAGTTGTAGACAGCAGTAAGCTCTCCCCTGAGCCTCCTCTTCTCCAAGCTAAACAACCCCTGCTCCCTCAGCCTCTCCTCATAGGACTTTTGCTCAAGGCCTCTCCCCAGCCTTGTTGCCCTTCTCTGGACACGTTCAAGTGTCTCAATGTCCTTCTTAATCTGAGGGGCCCAGAACTGGACACAGGACTCAAGGTGTGGCCTAACCAGTGCTGAGTACTGGGGCACAATGACTTCCCTGCTCCTGCTGGCCACACTGTTCGTGCTGCAGGCCAGGATGCCATTGGCCTGAGTTTCTGTACATACACAGACAGTGGAAGGGATAGAATTTACACATTTAAAAGCAATAGTGTACTTAAAGAAATTAGATCATCAGAAATGTAATCCATTTTATCTAGGACAGTTTAACATTTTCATCAGAAATTGATAACTTCCCCAAATATTCAAGTATTTTTATGTATTTAACTCCAGAGTATTTGAAGCAGACAGTTCCACTAGTAAAATGTAGTATCTATTTATTCTGAAATGGCAGAACATAAATAGATAATGACTGGTGACCTACTTAAAATATATGACTGAACACTAATAAAGAAATAATATTCATCTCCAAAAAGACAAAGTGCATGCGAAATCATGTTCCTGCTCTGGTAAATCACTGCTAATTTAAAGCCTAATGTACTACTAGTCTTTCCTGATATGTATTATGGGTAAGGACAGTTGGCTGTCTCACATTTCCACCATTTCTCCATCAGTATGACCTTCTGATCCTGCTGCAAGAGGACTCCTTAGATTTCCTATTAATGTCTTAATTCTCAACATATCTTTATAGTTTGACATTCCTGTCAGTCTGCAAGGAATGCTGATAAAAATCAACTGTCCTGCTGCCACAGTTCATACCTCTACAAAACTCCGGTAGTTGCTTAACTGAGTGATCACATTGTGTTTAACTTTGCCTTGGTGACAGTTGACCTGCTGGGTATGGGCAATCGCTCTGCATGCATTGATCTCCTGCAACGTTACAGCAGCCCTGTAAAAATTTACAGCTGATCTACAAATGAACACGGTTTTAAAGTGCCCTTGAAAATTAGAGCTGTTCCTGCTATAGTAAGGTTGCACACTCAAGGCTCTACTCCTGATGATGGTAGTGCTTGGTTCACGTCGCACTCTACTCCTAGATGCTACCACTATATATCATCTAAGAACAGAGACATCTGGGAGTATATGTGTCACAGAGGCAGCATGTGTCCTGGCAAAGGCAAAAGACTGATTCAAGAGTACCTTTGAAAGCCAAACACCTCCTATTGCCATTTTCATGGGCTTTGCCAAAGGTATACATGTTCTATGCCACATATCTGGACCTGCTTTTGGGTTTTCTCCATCATGAATGCAGACATGGTGACCTGTGGTGGCAATTAGACACTGATTCAAAGCTGCATCATCTAAGGATAAAGCTTTCCACAAAGCTTCAACATAAGGATTTAGGTTTTATGACCCCATACAGGTGCTTTGCACATACTAGTGTTTCAAAATTCAAGGTTCTGTTACATGGACTTCATCTTTCTCTGTTGACAACAATAGCAGCTGACTCTGGAAATGCATACATTTGTGAACTGGTCCTTTGTTTCTTTAGCCCCCAAAAAAACAGATTTTGAAAGTTGACAAATTAAAAATTTAACCTTTGAATATTACAAATGCAAAGGAGACAAGACATACAATGGAACAGTCTCCACACTTACAGAATACAGAATTAACCAGGTTGGAAAAGAACTTCGAGACCATCAAGTCCAACCTATCACCCAACACCATCTAATCAACTAAACCAAGGCACTAAGTGCCTTATCCAGTCTTATTTTAACACTTCCAGGGACACCACCTCCTCCCTGGGCAGCACAATCCAATGGCAAATCATTCCTTCTGTGAAGAATTTCTTCCTGACATCCAGTCTAAACCTCCCCTGGCACAGCTTGAGACTGTGCCCTCCTGTTCTGGTGCTGCCTGCCTGGGAGAAGAGACCAATGCCCACCTGGCTACAACATCCCTTCAGGGAGCTGTAGAGAGCAATGAGGTCTCCCCTCAGCCTCCTGTTCTCCAGGCTAAACAACCCCAGCTCCCTCAGCCTCTCCTCATAGGGCTTGTGTTCCAAACCCCTCACCAGCTTTGTTGCCTTTCTCTGGACATGTTCCAGCAAGTCAACATCCTTCCTAAACTGAGGGGCCCCAGAACTGGACACAGTACTCAAGGTGTGGCCTAACCAGTGCTGAGTACAGGGGCAGAACGACCTCCTTGCTCTTGCTGGCCACACTGTTCCTGATGCATGCCAGAATGCCATTTGCCTTGTTTGCCACCTGGGCACATTGCTGGCCATTGTTCAGCCAGCTGTCAAGCAGTACTCCCAGGTCCCTTTCTGCCTGGCTGCTCTCCAGCCACTCTGACCCCAGCCTGCAGTGCAGCATGAAGTTGTTTTGTAGAACCCGGCACTTGGATGTGTTCAATCTCATGCCATTGGACTCTGCCTATCTGCCCAGCCTGTCAAGGTCACTCTGCAGAGCTCTCCTACCCAGTAAAAGACCAACACCTGCCCCAGCTTGGTGTCATCTGCAAATTTACTGATGATGGATTCAATGCCCTCATCCAGATCATCAGTAAAGATTTTGAACAGGATAGGGCCCAGCACTGATCCTTGGGGCACACCACTAGTGCCTGGCTGCCAGCTGGATGTGGCACCATTCACCACCACTCTCTCTGGGCTCAGCCCTCCAGCCAGTTCCTGACCCAGCACAGAGTGCTGCTGTCCAAGCCACAGGCTGACAGCTTGGCCAGGAGTTTGCTGTGGGGGACAGTGTCAAAGGCCTTGCTGAAGTCCAGGTAGACCACATCCACAGCCTTCCCCACATCCCCCAGGCAGTCACCTGAGCACAGAAGGAGATCAGGTTGGTCAGGCAGGACAAGCCCTTCCTAAATCCCATGCTGGCTGGGCCTGACCCCTTGGCCATCCTGTAGGTGCTGTGTGATTGCACGACCTGTTCCATAATCTTGCCTGGCACAGAGGTCAGGCTGACAGACATGCAAGAAGTACCTTATTATGTGTGTTTTCATGTATTCAAGTGAGCCCAGATAATTCTTAGAATTCAATCACTCGTGAGTGTAATCATAAATACACAACTCCACAGCAGAAAGCATTAAAAAGACAAACAACTTTCTAAATAAGTGTTATGAGAGAGTGGAAGGAAGCCACAATATTCCTCATTGATACTGGAATGGGAAAAGCTTTTAAGAAATGTAATTACCCCAGCACCGATCACATCTTCCTCATCATGATGAAATTTCTGAAACATGCTCTTCAAGGTTATTTGTCATCTTAGGAAAACAGGCAGCAGCATTCAGAATGGATTGCACAGAAAACTGATAGCTTGGGTCTAATACATTAAATCAAAGAAAAATACATGGCTCTGTTCGGCACTAATGAACATTCACCATAACTGAAGCTATTGGTAAGCTCAAAAATAATGATCTAGCTTGCATATCTTGAGTAACTGTCACTGAGAAAGAAACCATACCTCTGCTTTTATGATTAATTTCTTTTCAAAGATTTCAGCTGAGCAGGAATGGTGAAGAACAACGTGAGACCTTAGAAATGAGTACGTGGCCTAGAAATTCTTTGATGCTATGCTTACAGGCTCGGTGCAAATACACACTATCAGGTAGCTGCATTAAAAATGAAAGCAAAAAATGAGATTGTATGATAGAAAAGATTCAAGTTGCTCATGAGAGATGTGTCCAAATACACTGTCAGTTTCAAATTTCACACAATCACAGAATCACCAAGGTTGGAAGAGACCTCGAAGATCATCGAGTCCAACCTGTCACCACAGACCTCATGACTAAACCATGGCACCAAGTGCCACATCCAATCCCCTCTTGAACACCTCCAGGGATGGTGACTCCACCACCTCCCTGGGCAGCCCATTCCAATGGCAAAAGACTCTCTCAATGAAAGAACTTTCTCCTCACCTCGAGCCTAAGCTTCCCCTGGCACAGCTTGAGACTGTGTCCTTTTGTTCTGGTGCTGGTTGCCTGGGAGAAGAGACCAACCCCCACCCTTCAGGTAGTTGTAGACAGCAGTAAGGTCTCCCCTGAGCCTCCTCTTCTCCAAGCTAAACAACCCCTGCTCCCTCAGCCTTTCCTCATAGGACTTTTGCTCAAGGCCTCTCCCCAGCCTTGTTGCCCTTCTCTGGACACGTTCAAGTGTCTCAATGTCCTTCTTAATCTGAGGGGCCCAGAACTGGACACAGGACTCAAGGTGTGGCCTAACCAGTGCTGAGTACAGGGGCACAATGACTTCCCTGCTCCTGCTGGCCACACTATTCTTGATGCAGATTTCTGTTCAGACCTGGTACTAAGTTTCTTTTATTCAATATTATGGTTCTTGTAACTGTTTGTCCATGATGCACTTTGCAAGATTATACACTAAAGTAAAACACCTATAACAACTCAGAGGTTTGGTTTGTGTGTTTTTTCACTTGCTGAACATCCTTCATGCTCCTTTCTTACCAGCAACCAAAGTAATGAATCTTCCTTGGGGCTGTCTGGCAAAGGGATTGTAGAGTGGTTTCAAAAGCTCATGCTGTCATTGACATTATTTCATTAACAGAGTAAGTGCATTTTTATGGCTCATCTGAATTTGAGATTATGGCTTGCAGACAACGTCCGAGGAAGCCTGTCCAGTCAGTAGCCTCCACATTCCCAGTAAGTGGGGGATTCATAAAGAAAAGATATTACCACATATTAATGCTTCTTTTAAATGACTGCATCTTTGAGGTGAGCTTTTGACTGAGTTAACCATTAGCAGTCATAGAATAGAATAGAATAGAATAGAATAGAATAGAATAGAATAGAATAGACCAGACCAGGTTGGAAGAGACCTTCAAGATCATCACGTCCAACCTATCAACCAATCCAACCCACCTGAACAACTAACCATGCACCAGGCACCCCATCAAGTCTCCTCCTGAACACCTCCAATGATGGTGACTCCACCACCTCCACGGGCAGCCCAGGGGACAGAGCACTGTAAAAGTCTCTGTAGAGGGATTATAGTTCCTGTATGACCCGTAATACAGGAGATGAGTATCTTGGAGGATGCAATGTCAGAGAGTCAAGACTCATAGGAGATAGATAAAGATAAGGATATGGATATAGATAGATATAGATATAGATATAGATATAGATATAGATATAGATATAGAGGACAACAAAGGTATAGTATAAGGATGAGGCAAAGACTCAGGAAAATAGAGTTTCAGTGAAATTAAGATCAGTGTGACATGGGGACAGGAGTTGATCTGCTGGAGGGTAGAGAGGCTTTGCAGAGGGACCTCGACAGGCTGGACAGATGGGCAGAATCCAACGGCACGAGATTGAACACATCCAAGTGCCGGGTTCTGCACATTGGCCACAGCAACCCCATGCAGTGCTACAGGCTGGAGTCAGAGTGGTTGGAGAGCGGCCAGGCAGAGAGGGACCTGGGGGTACTGGTTGATTGTAGGCTGAACATGAGCCTGCAGTGTGCCCAGGCAGCCAAGAAGGCCAATGGCATCCTGGCCTGCATCAGAAACAGTGTGGCCAGCAGGAGCAGAGAGGTCATTCTGCCCCTGTACACTGCACTGGTTAGGCCGCACCTTGAGTACTGTGTCCAGTTCTGGGCCCTTCAGTTTAGGAAGGATGTTGACTTGCTGGAGCGTGTCCAGAGAAGGGCAACAAAGTTGGTGAGGGGTTTGGAACACAAGCCCTATGAGGAGAGGTTGAGGGAGCTGGGGTTGCTTAGCCTGGAGAAGAGGAGACTGAGGGGTGACCTTATTGCTCTCTACAACTACCTGAAGGGAGGTTGTAGCCAGGCAGAGGTTGGTCTCTCCTCCCAGGCAGCCAGTACCAGAACAAGAGGACACAGTCTCAGGCTGCGCCAGGGCAGGTTTGGACTGGATCTTAGGAAGAAGTTCTCTACAGAGAGAGTGATTGCCCATTGGAATCGGCTGCCCATTGAGGTGGTGGAGTCACCTTCATTGGAGGTGTTCAGGAAGAGGCTTGATGGGGTGCTTGGTGCCACGGTTTAGTTGTTTAGGTGGGTTGTATTGTATTGTATTGTATTGTATTGTATTGTATTGTATTTAGGTGGGTTGGATTGGTTGATGGGTTGGACGCGATGATCTTGAAGGTCTCTTCCAACCTGGTGGTGTATTGTATTGTATTGTATCTGTCTCATTGTATTGCATAAACTCTAGAAGAGGCACAATCTCTATAGGTTCTTAGTTCACTTTTTGAAGTTGCACACATCCTGAGACAGCCAGTGAATGAGCTGCTTTGCTTAAAAAAAAATAAAATCAAACAGAGTCTTCCATGAGCTGACAAAATCCAGTAGTCTTCATATGCAGAAGTGCAAGTGGGCACACTGAGAGCTTGGACCAGCAGTGGGTTGAAGAGAAAAAAATTAACTGATCCTCAAATTCTGTATCACAAGGGAGCAATTTAAGTGAAAAGTGACAAACATCTGTTATCTCAGGCAGTAAGTGATAAATTCTTCTGCCAACAATGCTGCTAATTATCCTTCAGCCCATCGATATTATCTGCCTAGGGACAGAGTCTCCACATCACTAACATTAGCAGATCAGTAGCTGCAGTGTGCACAATACTTTCACTGCCACTGCATGTGGACACAGGACTCTGTGCACAATGCCTGAACTCACTACAGTTCTTAATTGCTTGCTTACCCTTCTATAATCTACCTTCTTCTACATTGCCTGAAAAGTTCCTTCTCTAAAATGGCAGCATGTGGAAACCTACAATGCTATTTTTCTTTGCTGTATTGAAAGGTAGGGAAAATGACAAGAGCAAACTTAGAAGTTCCTTTCCTTTAGGGCCTCAAGTACTGAGACACTTCTGTGGCTTTCTGAGAATTTTAATTGACAAAAGATTCATTTCAGTGATGATAAGTTCTAGAGATGATCGATCTCAGATCAGAGGTCAAGTTTAATATCTCAGTATTAACGTTCTCCTGGATTAAGAATACTAGGTGTTTCAGACACAATGCTGATTTTCTCTCTTACTATTGATAGTGACTCAGAAGTTAAAATTTGATTGCTGTCCCAGTCTAAGGCAGATCCTCCCTTGCCTCACACTGGGGCAGAAAAATGAGACTCAGACAAATGGATTGCAGAAGTGATGGAAAGTTTAAATGGAAAAGCAGTGAGTGTTTTACAGAGAAACTACAAGCACAGTGACAAAGGAGATCCCAAAGCATACCCAGAAGCCTCCCAGCACTTCCCTTCTCCCTACCTGAGGGCATACCCAAAACCCCCAGGGCTCTTTCTTCCACCACCCCACCACCCTTCCACTGTTAGGCTAATCTCAGCTGGCCAGATCTGAGATTGCCTTTCCCCCTTCTCCTCTTGGCATTAGAGATAAGAGGCCTTGAGATGACTCCCCCTTCCATTACCAGATAGGGAGCATCTCCCATGGAGCAGATGAGGGAAGAAAGAGGAAGTGTGAGACCTTGCAGATGGATTTATAGGGAGCAGGACATTACGGGTATGAAATGTGCAGCTTCCTGTGTCCACCCACTGGGCTGGACACCCAGGGCACCAGAGGTGCACCCCGTATGGCAGCAGCAGGAGGCACCCAGCCCAAACTGCCACAATTGCCAAAGGCATGTTACTTAGTTTCCTCCTCTTCATTGCTTGTACATGTATTGCTAAGCCACATTTGGCATAGATATGATTCTACATGTCCCTTGTTCACTTAAAACTATGTTGGTCTTCCTCCAACATGGGAAAATAAGCTTCCTGAGTAACACAATTGAAGAGGTAAGATATTTTTCAGGAAACTTTTCTTGTCACATGGTAAAGAATTACATCTTTGATATGGACTTGAGATCATTGCTATGTACTGCTAGATTGTATTTCCCAATTGTAGAAGGAAGACTAGATCTGCTGCAGAACGATTGCAAAATCGTATGTCTTGTATATTGTCTTTGCAGCCCGATTAAAATGTCATTTTCTTTCTTGCTATGAATCATCTGGGACTACAGTTCATCATTTGCTGTATTTATCACTCCATGAATTGCTTTGTTGCTCAAATTTAAAGATGAAAAAGATCTCTGAGGTTGGTTCATACTGTATTTATAAAACTTTGTGTATTTGGCCACAAAATTTACATATTTCTTGGAAGAATGAGATAATTCTCCACAATGTGAACAAAGTCTTTTTTCTCCAGCTGCCATGGATAAAATGAGTTAGCTGTCACCCTATGTCCACCAGGCGGGTCACCTGATCATAGAAGGAGATCAGGTTGGTCAGGCAGGACAAGCCCTTCCTAAATCCATGCTGGCTGGGCCTGAGCCCTTGGCCATCCTGCAGGTGTGCTGTGATTGCCCCCAAGATGATCTGTTGCCTGGAACAGAGGTCAGGCTGACAGACCTGTAGTTGGCAGGTTCCTCCATCTGGCCCCTTCTTGTGAATGGGCATCACATTAGCCAGTTTCCAGTCACCTGGGACCTCTCCGGTGAGCCGGGACTGGAGGAAAATGATGGAGAGCCACTTGGCCAGCTCATCTGCCAGCTCTCTCAGTACCCTAGGATGGATCCCATCTGGTCCCATGGACTTGTGAGTACCCAAGTGGCTCAGCAAGTCCCTAACTACTTCCTCATGGATTTCAGGGGAATTATACTGCTCCCTGACCCCATCTACCAGTTCAGGAGGCCAGTTATCCTGAAGTCCTCCTGCCTTACTGTTGAAAATGGAGGCAAAGAAGGTATTTAGTACCTCAGCCTTTTCCTCATCTTTAGTTACAGTGTTCCACTCCAGGTCCAATAAAGAGTGGAGGTTCTTCTTGCCCCTCTTTTCAGCATTAATATA
The DNA here is from genome assembly GCA_015227895.2 of Colaptes auratus. NCBI lineage: Eukaryota > Metazoa > Chordata > Aves > Piciformes > Picidae > Colaptes > Colaptes auratus. Next base: position 31,615,734 of record CM037631.1, read on the forward strand.
TTTATAAAAATGTTTTTTATTGTCTTTCACAGCAGTGTTCAGCTTAAGTTCTAACTGGGCTTTTGCCTCTCTGATTTTCCCTCCTACATGATCTCACAACACCCTTAAATGTATCATGAGTTGCCTCCCCCCACTCTCCAAAGGCGATACACCCTCTTTTTTTCCCTTAATTCCTTCAGGAGCTGCTTGCCCATCCAGGCCAGTCGCCTTCCCTGACGGCTCATCTTTTGGCACGTGGGCACAGCCTGTTCCTGTGCCTTCAAGAGCTCCTGTTTGAAGTAGGTCCAACCGTCCTGGACCCCTTTGTTCTTAAGGGCTGCTACCCAGGGTACTCTCTGAATTAGTTGCTTAAATAAGCTGGAGTCTGCCCTCCGGAAGTCCAAAGTGAGGGTTCTGTTATTGCTCCTCCTTACTTCCCTGCATATTGAAAACTCTGCTATCTCATGGTCACTGCACCTAGACAGCCTCCCACCATCACATCTCCCACCAGCCCTTCTCTATTTGAGAACAGCAGGTCAAGCAGGGCCTGACCCCTGGTAGTCTCACTTAACAGCTGCATCAAGAAGCTGTCTTCCATACACTCTAAGAACCTTCTGGACTGCCTCCTCTCTGCTGAGTTAAGTTCCCAGCAGATGTCTGGCAGGTTAAAGTTGCCCACAAGGACAAGGTGTGGTGATCTTGAGAGAGCCTCCAGTTGCTTATAGAATATTTCATCAACCTCTTCATCCTGGTTGGGTGGTCTATAACAGACTCTCCAACCAGGATGTCAGTTCTTTTAGCCCTCCCTCTGATTTTAACCCACAGGCACTCAATCCTTTCATCCTCTACCTCAAGTTCTGTGGTATAAGCTGCTTAGATTGCAAATAATTGTGCAATAAATGACATAAATAACTGTTTAATAGATTGCATCCCAATCAAATATTTTTTAAATTGCATCAAATTTTCAGCTGAGACACAACCTTGGACAATGACTTTTCCTCCAGCTTTCTTGAGCTGCAAGTCTACTGCAATATTACAAAGTTTTCATTCTTAAAGAATAAATTCACAGAATCACAGAATGAACTGAGTTGGATGGGACCCTCAAAGGTCATCTTATACAACCTTCCTGCATTGTTAAGGACCTCAGGAAAGAGCCTAAACCTGACCATTTCTCTTTGTCACCAGCCTTCCACGATAAATAAGGATGTCTTTGAGCCTCTGGGACCAAGGCTAAACCATAAACAGGAGATGGCTTTAAATCACTTGATTTCCTTCTGACATTAAGTTTTAGTCAACATTAAGCAGACACTAGTCAAAGAAGGCATAGTGTTGAATTATCTTGGGTTGTCTGCAGTTCTCAAAAGGTCATTTGAGAGCTGGGATTATGCACTGGTTACATCTGGGATTGAGTTAAATATCTCTGTTGTGCCTTGAATGAAGAAGCAACGCTCTGGGTTTGTGACAAGGGCAGTGATGATGGTAGTGGGATGTTCAGAGTGATGGTGTTTGTCATATCAAGCAGTCATTACATGTGGTGGAGCCCTGGCTGAACTGGAGATGCTCCTTACAAAGCAATAATATCAAATTCGGACCCATTTTTATGTCCCTGAAATAATGCAAACAGCTTTACAGATTCAAACATCCCACGCTGTCATCATGACACAGCCCAGGATGAATCTCATTCAGACTACAGATGAGTCAGTTCTCATCAGTGCCCAGTTTTTTGGATGCCAGAAGTCTTCTTTTTTTCTGAAAATGTGCTATAAGCATGGAATTTCTTTGATTTCTTGTACACTCAGCTTCTAAATAAGATGGAGAAATACCAGTTGCAGATTTTGGGTGGTATTTTAGTGGATTTTATTTCTTTGATTTACTGCGTTACTAGGAAATTTGGAGAATGTGGATATCTGTTAGCAGAACAAGGTTTGATCTGCAAAATCATGACTAGTTTGTGCTTGGATGACAACAGAGGTTTGAATTATTTTTTAAGTAGGAAGTTCTCTTGAACAGAAACTGCTCAGTAACTCACAAATTGAATGACTATATGAAGAGGCACTTTGAGTTGGGTTAGGAACTGGCAGGAGGGCCAAGCCCAGAGTGTGGTGGTAAATGGTGCCACACCCAGCTGACAGCCAGGCACTAGTGGTGTCCCCCAGGGATCAGTGCTGGGCCCCATCCTGTTCAATATCTTTACTGATGATCTGGATGAGGGGATTGAGTCCATCATCAGTAAATTTGCAGATGACACCCAGCTGGGGGCAGGTGTTGATCTGTTAGAGGGTAGAAGGGACCTTGACAGGCTGGACAGATGGGCAGAGTCCAACAGCATGGATTTAACACATTCAAGTGCCAGGTTCTACACATTGGCCACAACAACCCCAAGCAGTGCTACAGGCTGGGGTCAGAGTGGCTGGAGAGCAGCCAGGCAGAAAGGGACCTGGGGGGTACTGGTTGGCAGTACAGGGTCCTGCATCTGGGGAGGAATAACAGCAGATGCCAGTACAGGTTAGGGGCTGCCCTACTGGAAAGCAGCTCCATGAAGAAAGACCTTGGAGTGCTGGTGGACAGCAAGTTCTCCATGGAACAACAAGGTGCCCTTCTGGTCAAGAGAGACAATGGTATCCTGGGGTGCATCAAGATAAGTGTGTCCAGCAGGTCTAGGGAGGCTCTGATCTCGCTCTACTCTGCCCTGGTGAGACCACACCTGGAATAATGCATCCAGTTTGGGGCTCCCCAGCTCAAGAAAGAGAGAGAACTGCTGGAGAGAATCTAACAGAGAGCCTTGAGAATGATTAGGGCACTTGAGCATCTCCCACATGAAGAGAGACTGAAATCCCAGGGCTGTTTAGTTTTGAAGAGAAGACTGAGAGGAGATCTCATCAATGTGTATAAATATCTGAGGGGTGGGTGTCAAGTGGAGGGGGCCAATCATTTTTTTGGTGGTGCACACTAATAAGACAAGGAACACGGGTACAAGCTTGAACATAAAAGATTTCACCTCAACTTGAGGAGAAACTGCTGTGAGGGTGATGGAGCACTGGAACAGGCTACCCAGGGAGGTTGTGGAATCTCCTTCTCTGGAGACATTCAAAACCCACCTGGATTCATTCCTGTGCAGACTACCCTTAAGTGATCCTGCTTTGGCAGGGGGTTTGGACTCAGTGATCTCTTGAGGTCCCTTCCAGCCTCTAATGTGCTGTGATACTGTGATACAATACAATACAATACAATAAATCCAGGTTGGAAGAGACCTTCAAGATCATCGCGTCCAACCTATCAACCAATCCAACCCACCCAAACAACTAGATCCTGGCACCCAGTACCCCATCAAGTCTCCTCCTGAACACCTCCAATGATGGTGACTCCACCACCTCCCCGGGCAGACCATTCCAATGGGCAATCACTCTCTCTGTGTAGAACTTCCTCCTAACATCCAGTCTAAACCTGCCCTGGCACAGCCTGAGACTGTGTCCTCTTGTTCTGGTGCTGCCTGCCTGGGAGAAGAGACCAACCTCTGCCTGTCTACAACCTCCCTTCAGGTAGTTGTAGAGAGCAAGAAGGACACCCCTGAGTCTCCTCTTCTCCAGGCTAAGCAACCCCAGCACCCTCAGCCTCTCCTCATAGGGCTTTATTGATTTTGCAGATGCATTTGACATATACAAACTGTGTATTAATTGAATCACAGAATCTTAGAATGGTAGAGGTTGGAAGGGACCTCTGAAGATCATCTAGTCCAACCTTCCCCCTGCTAAAGCAGATTCACCTAGATTAAATCACACAGTAACGTCAGTAATGCAGACTCCACATTCTCTCTTGAAGACTGTTTCAGTGCTCTCCCCATCCTTGAAGTGAAAATTTTTTGCCTTTTATTTACATGGAACCTCCTGTGCTCCAGTTTGAGTCCACTGCCTCTTCTCCTGTCACTGGCCATCACTGACAAGAGTATGGTTCCATCCTTCTGACACTTGTTCCTTAGATGTTTGTAAACACCAATGATATCCCCCTTAGTCTCCTTTTCTCCAAACTAAACAAATTTATCTCATTCAACCTTTCCTTGTAAGAGAGATGATAATTATACTAATTAAAACACAGCCAGACTGATTCTTATGTGCCACCTTGTGGAAAATTAACAAAATACTCTTATCGAGCAGCAGACACATGAAATTCAGCCCATGAAGAACTCTTGGAAGTTATAAAAATGCCTGGTAGAGCAGAGGAAAAAATTCTGCTGCAACAAGATAATATATTTGTATAGCATCTGTTAGCTACAACAAATAGCCACATGGAAAAGGACTGCATACTTCTGTCTGAGGCTTACTTCCGGCTTATTTTCACCATTATTTTCACATGGTGGAGTCACCATCATTGGAGGTGTTCAGGAGGAGACTTGATGGGGTGCTTGGTGCCATGGTTTAGTTTGTTTAGGTGGGTTGGATTGGTTGATAGGTTGGACGTGATGATCTTGAAGGTCTCTTCCAACATGGTCTATTCTATTCTATTCTATTCTATTCTATTCTATTCTATTCTATTCTATTTCTATTCTATTCTATTTTCTATTCTATTCTATTCTTAATGTCTTCAAATGTGTCTAAAACACACCTCAAGGCTGAAAGAGTTAAAACCAATACAGAACACAGAATTAACCAGGTTGGAAAAGACCTTAGAGATTATCAAGTCCAACCTATCACCCAACATCATCTAATCAACTAAAAAGTGTCATGCTTAACCAGTGGTTATAAAGGAAAATGTGTTTATCCATGAGATACCACAGGAGTTGGCTTTCAAGCAAAAAAAAAAGCACTGAATACAGTATTTTAAAACATAATTACGGTTCCAGTGCTCTGATGTCACTCAGGTATCTTTTTATGATATTTGTATAGCTCCTCTGCAATGTCTGGTTAGTCCTGGTTAAACACTGAACATCAGAGAGTAGTTTGTTTTCTTCTTTGCTTAGCTTAAGGCATGGAACTGAGGATAGAGATACTATCATTTCCTAATTTTAAAGGGTCTATGGGATAACACTGACATTAAAAAAACCCTAGCAAAAATTAGGAAGGATTATTCTTCACATTCCAAAGAGGTTTAATGAGAGACTTTAGAACTTTGTATTTCAAAAACCCTTTAAACTCTTCCTTGTTACAATATTGATGGTATTGTGTGTCACACAGTTAATCACAAGCACCCTTGATGTCATCCCAGGCAAGAGTTAAGAAGACAGTAGCTAAGCTAATAAATGGACATATCGAAGGTTCTTTATAAGACACTAAGGCAAATTACATCGAGCATCATGGAAGTGACTCTGGCTGAAACAGGAAAATAGTGTGCTACCACATCAACCAGCAAGTTCTTGTATTAAGCCACTGTGGTGGGTTTAAAATTCCGTCCCCCCAACATGAAATTTTGCCAGACCAGCTCATCTGGAAGCAAATGAAAGCTGTATTTACAAGCAAAACTACAACCTACAATGGAATGCAATGAATATGTACAAAAGGTTCAGTAGTTACAATATTTACAGGTATATACAATTAATAAACAGCACAAGAAGCTAATAGCTTCTCCTTCCCTCCCCCCCCCTTACCCCCTTGTACACAAAAGAGACAAGAAAAAGGAGATATTTTGTTAGACTTAGCCAAAACAATGCAGCCAAGGTTAAGCATAAGCTAGCATTTCTCAGCTTGAGGAAGCAAGAAGAGAGAGAGATTGTTTTGTTCACCTAGTTTAACCTCTTTATCTCTTCCAGGCTGGCCAGAGCCTCATCCAGCCTGCTCTTAAACACCTCCAGGGATGGGGTCTCAAGCACTTCCCTGGACAACCCATTCCAGCGCTTCACCACTCTCATGGGGAAGAACTTCTTCCTCACGTCCAGTCTGAATCTCCCCACCACCAGCTTCATTCCATTCCCACTAGTCCTATCACTACCTGATAGCCTAAGAAGTTCCTCCTCAGCCTTCCTGTAGGCCACCTTCAGATACTGGAAGGCCACAATGAGGTCACCTCAGAGCCTTCTTTTCTCCAGACTGAACAGCCCCAACTCTTCCAATCTGTCCTCATAGGAGAGGTGCTCCAGCCCTCTGATCATCCTCGTGGCCCTTCTCTGGACACATTCCAGCATGTCCATATCCCTCTTGTAATAGGGGCTCCAGAACTGGACGCAGTACTCCAGGTGGGGTCTCAGCAGAGCTGAGTAGAGGGGTAGAATCACCTCCCATTTTACTTTTTACACCCAATAGTGATTCATTTACATTTCACTACTTTCTGTTCAAGATCTGTACAAAAAAAAATTAAAGGCATAGCCTAAAACTACCACAACCACATATGCCTTCAATGAAACATTGAAATAGTTTCATGATAAATCAGAAGAATGTACTGATTCAAATCATGTTTAATCCTTTCTAATTTTCCAACTACCTTTCAAACTATAACCACATTATTTCTCACAACTATAAGTGCTTTCCTTCCTAATTATAAGCACTTAAAAAAATGTGTGCATGCCTTATGTCCTGAGTATCAAGTAGACAAATTATGATGAATTATGGGGTGATTTCTTATTTCTTCATAAAAAGAATAGAAATGTGGAGCAAAACACATTTCTAGTGCATGCAATTTTACACACTTCATGGTATGCTCAGAGCAAAGATTTGAATTTCCCTATAGCCTCTGATTGCTGGGAAGGGGGCAGTTATGTAGGTTTTTGACTTGTAGCTTTCATAACAATATACTGCCAAAAATATTCCCGTCTCTGAGGGGCTCTAATGAAAGGTCATGTGTAGGTTAATGGATTCCATTGAAAATGCAGCATGCTCAAATGTAAAAGAAGGGGATGTGTTTTTTCCTCTTTCACTTTCTTCAGTCTTTTATTCTCTGGGAACCAAATGTCTCATTAATGCTTTTACAGTTCTCTCCTGCTGAAAACAACTGTAGCTTCAGCTGTGAAACAGCCCAACCTACTCCACAGACAGGCTGCCCTTCTCCCACCTCCTACACTTACCACCCTTTCCTTCCCAGCATCACACAGCTAGCTGCACACAGAAGCCTGAAAGAGTCTGGGCCCCTTTTTTTTTTTTTTGGCCTTCCTGGCTAGAAAGATAAGTAATAATCTACAGCCCACCCCAAAGTCTGAAAGCACAAGAAGAACAAGCCTTCCTCTCTTCAGTTTGCTCATGTTTCTTAGCACAGATGCAGGAAAAAGCCAAACCTCCTACAAGTCAGGAGAATTTCTGAGGAAACTGAGGAGGGAACAGATAGTATTTAAATGCCAATGAAATACAGACAAAGTCACAGAAATTCTTCTCAGGAGGACTAATGCACTGGCTCAAATGCACACAGATTGCCCAGGTCAGCTGCCAGATCTACTGCATAATTTCTGTGCAAGTTGTTCTAAGTAGGTTCAGCCCCAGTGCTCTGGAGGATTTTTGGTTGGTTGGTTTGGTTTGGTTCTTTTTAGGAGGTAGCTGAAATTATAAACTATAGAGAGTACATATTCCTAAAAGGATGTCTGAGAAATCGGGAAATCCATCCTCAAGGTTTTATGCTGACTACACTTTGAAGATGGCCAGCAAGATTTGTCTGGGAAAAAGCAGACAGGTTAGCATTTGAAAGACATATTCAATATCAATGTATACCAATAATCAAAGCACTAACTGTCAGATAAAGCAACCTTTATGTATCTTCAGTAATATGTCCATTAAATAAAATAATTAGTTTTCTAAGTTATGAGGAACCTTCAACCTAATTATCTGAAGTATCATGCACCTATTCATTTCTCATTCACTGTGGCTTTGTGTCCAGAATTTACTACATTTGCTCGTGAAAAGAGAAGCTAAATTGCCACAAACACCCACTCCAAACTTCTCCCTGGAAATCTCTTTAAACAGATTGACAAGTACAGTGTTTGTCTTCCAAAAGTTAGTTAAAACTGATCAACACCAAAATGCTTCTCAGTCAGCAGTTTCCTTTTTCGGTAATTTATTCTTCTCAGACAACCATCTGATGAAGAAACAGCTTGACCATGTCCTGGCCATATTCCTTTTTAAATGCAAGCTTTTTCAACAGGACATTGTGTACAGAGGACCTGTGATCAGATCTGAAAAAGGATAAGCATCCAAAAATATAGTACCATCCAGACATTGACCTCCTTCCTAAGATCTGCTCGAATATTTGCCCTGAAGTTTTTTCCCCTTGGAAAATCACACTATAGCATAAAAAGATACACTTCATTATGAAAGGCATCACAGGTTTGTGAACAACAGCAAGCCAAACTGGTTTCAATAAATCCTCTGACAATCCTGGAGTTTTGGAAGTGGAAAATTTCAAAAGGCTGGAAACAGTATCTTTGAGATTAAAAAAGGCAAGTCATGGACAGATATGAAATAGTAGCTAGTATGTTATTCAGCTGCCCTCTCTTCTCCCCACGATCTCTTGCAAAGACATAAAATGTAGTTGAAAAGTTTTGAGTCCGAGCGTCTGTGTTTAACACAGATATTGAACTGGCCAGCAAAAATAGCTCAGTAAAGCACAGCCTACCTGCACATATTTGAGCTGCTGAGTAATTAATTTGGAATTCCACTACCATATCTAACAGCAGCAGAAAAGACAGACATTAAATCACTTAAGCAAAGACACTGCTGGTCTTTACACACAGGACTGTAAAAAAAAAATGGATAATTAAAATGGAGGGAAAAATGAGGTGGTGACACTTCTTTTCAGGCTTGATGATGAGTAGAGTGCTGCACTCTGATGAAATTCACTAATTTAGTTTGGCACTCTAGGATGACCCATACACATAGGTGAGCTTTCTGATTATCATTCGTAGTACTACAGGGAACCTAGCAGAATTGTTCAATACCACCAGATATTATAGAGAGATCAGCTGAAATCTCAGCTATCATTTGAACAAGAGGGCTATTTTTGCCCTGCTAATTGTATGATTACCATTCCCCTGCTCTTGTTTTCACATAAAATCCTTTTAATGTGATGATATTCAAGAAAATGGAGTGCTGGGGATTGGACAAGATGACCTTCAAGGGTGCTTTCCACCCCAATGCATTCTATGATTCCATGAAAATAAAACCAAATAAACCCAGGTTCCTTATATAAATGTGTATGCAGTCTTGTATATATACATTCATGTGCAGTGTATATATACATATAGTGCAGTTTTATTGCACTATAAGCAGTAATTTTGTAACAGTCATTCTGGGTGTTGTTATTCTTACTCTTAAATTTAGCTGCCTTAAACATTTTCACTTTCACCAGGGCAGACAGCTTCAGTGTCTGCTACTTAAGCAATGTTCCCCACAATATATTCAGAAGGGCTACATGACTTAACAGGTCCTGGGACTAACAAGTAAATTTGCTATCCCTTGATATGTGACTTCAGATGTGTTCCCTCAGTCTTTAATAACTTTGCCCATCCTACCTTCAGCAGTATGTTTTGGAAGATGGCATTTTAACAAAACGGTTTTGGGGGTGGGGGTTTAATTGATGCAGCCCTTTACAAAATTTCCCACTATGGTCTGGCTTTTTGAAACAAATGCTTTTTTTCTTTTTTTTTTTTTAGGGTTGGAAGGGACCACAAGGATCATCTAGTTCCAACCCCCCTGCCATGGGCAGGGACGCTCTACCCTAGATCAGGCTGGAAAGAGCCTCATCCAGCCTGGTCTTAAACACCTCCAGGGACGGGGCCTCAACCACCTCCCTGGATAACCCATTCCAGGCCTTCACCACCCTCACGGTGAAGAACTTCCTCCTCATGTCCAGCCTGAATCTCCCCACTTCCAGCTTCATCCCATTCCCCCTAGTCCTATCACTACCTGATAGCCTGAGAAGTCCCTCCCCAGCCTTCTTGTAGGCCCCCTTCAGATACTGGAAGGCCACAATGAGGTCACCTCGGAGCCTTCTCTTCTCCAGACTGAACAGCCCTTCTCTGGACACGCTCCAGCACCTCCAGATCCCTCTTGTAATAGGGGCTCCAGAACTGGAGGCAGTGCTCCAGGTGGGGTCTCACCAGAGCTGAGTAGAGGGGGAGAATCACCTCCCTTGACCTGCTGGCCACACTTCTCTTGATGCAGCCCAGGATCTGATTGGCTTTCCGGGCTGCAAGTGCACACTGGGAGCTCATGTTGAGCTTCTCGTCCACCAGCACCCCCAAGTCTCTCTCCTCTGGGCTGCTCCCCAGCCAGTTACTGCCCAGCCTGTATTTGTGCCTGGGATTGCCTCGACCCAGATGCAGGACCCTGCACTTGGTCTTGTTGAAGCTCATGAGGTTGGCTTGTGCCCACCTCTCCAGCCTGTCAAGGTCTCTCTAGATGGCATCCCTTCCCTCCAGCATGTCTGCTGCACCACACAGCTTGGTGTCATCAGCAAACTTGCTGAGGGTGCACTCAATGCCACTCGATGCCACTGTCCACTGCTTGAAACCACCTGTCATAAAAAAAGTCTTTCAAGTACTCAAAACTCACTGCTCCTTTGATGCAGTGTAACGCTTCTCCCCTAAAAATCATGGCTGCTAAGATATGTCTGTCTGAAACGCACACACCCAAGCTATTCCCCTTAGTCTATATTCTTTACTGCAGCAGTTTCCAGGAAGCCTGACAGACTTTGAAGAACCCATTTTGCTGCACAGGCAATTTTATTTTCTTTATTCACTCTAATGCCAAGTCTTTTATTCTCTCCTGCCATTCAGCTGTAATTCCAGTCTGCCTAATATGCGGTACAACATTTTGTTATTAAATGCACCACAGGGAATTTATCACAATGGCTCTTACATTTTATTAAGATCTGCTAAACTTTCTTGATTTTTTTTTGTTTTTAAGAAAAGGTTTTCTACTGTTCAGTGACCTAGTGTGAATTTCATGTAGAAAATACTCCTGATCTATTATTGCTACAGTTGATTCCTTGTGTTGTAACACCAATGGCAATAAAACCAGGCCTGTGGGTCTCTCTGTTGACATTTCTTCTTGACAACACGTTCATTTGTAACAAAATAAAACTCGTATTTGGAAGTTTTTGTCCTGTGCAAACTTTTTCAAAGAGTTTGTCAGATAAAAGGCTTTGCCTGAAATTTCTCTGTTCCTTTGAACTGAGATTATTTTTTTTCCTGTTGTACTTTGTGTGGGATAAATATAGCAGATTAGGTCAGAGAGAACTGGACCACATTAATTCTTGGCAGTGATGTAAACAGGATAATACCTTGGAGATGTTTAATAATAAAGACAAGAAGGTTGAATTTCAGGCTGGAAGAAAGAGATGTGTATAAATGTTAGGTATGTTATTTTGACTACCCTGTAAAAACAATAACCCATAGGAGCAACCAAAAAAAGATATGGCAGATAAGCCAGTAACAAAACTTAAACATTTAGCTTAGGCTTGGATAAATTGCTCCACACAATCACAGAACAGCTAAACTGGACAAGTCGTATGGTACAAAGTCCATTCACAGCCGAGTCAGCTAGCTCAACTCTCCACTGGACTTGCTCCAGTGGTCACTATTTTTCGTGTTATATGGAACCCAAAAGCAAAACATTGCCATCTCTTGCATGCTGAACAGAAGGGAATGATCACTCCCTTCAATCTGCTGGAGAAATTATTGCTCATACAATCCCAATATTTCCTCTGTGCCCTTTCCAGAAATTGTTTTAATGATTCTTCCTTTCCAAATTCCCCCCAAAATGTTCTAAGGAACAGCTGACTCACGAATTTAAGAATAAGATATACGTTTACATTGCAATACTTGGGCGTGGTAAGTGTCCATATGTGTCTGCAGAAAAAATGAGGTACTTATTAGCAATATTCAAATATTTGTGATGAGTTGCACATCTCAAAAAGTAAAACTCAAAAAAAGAGAGAGAAGAAACAGAATGGAAGAAACCATGTATCAGAGCTGACATGTTCAAGAGGGATTTGGACTTACCTTACCTTTTTGATATAAGAGGACGTAGTGGAGAAGTGTAGCTGAGAGGATGCTAATGGATGAGGAGCTTTAGTGGATGGAATGCCAAATTGATGATCTTTCACTGTAACAATTTTGTAGTAGCACACAGTGGGAAAACAGAGTTCCAGTTGCAAAATCAAGTGAATCAGAAAAATATGCCAAGAGCAGTATCCATGCTTATTCCTCCTAGGAACATGGCTTTTAATGTAAAATAAGTTGTGAGATTGAGATACCTCAGAGAAAGGGGTTGCAAAACAAATTGTGGTTTCATTGTATTAGAGACAATGTGTTGATGTGCACTCTCCACAACGCAACAAAACTATAACCTGTGTTATAATTGCTCATTCAGCCTGATTTGATAACATTTGACATAGTAAGCCTGATCTGATATTTGTGGACTTAAGGGAACAAAGATACAATAGCAGTGTAAAGCGTTGCAACCAGCATAACATATTCTAGCGACAAATTTGACTTTCTATATTCAGAAATAGTTGCAAACCCAAATGGTATGCATTGTCTTATCTGTATGGCATGCAGTGTGCATTCTCTAGCATGACTAAATTAAAAATGCAGCATGCCATATGTAATTTCATGTGTGGTATCAACAAAATTAATAAGGCCATTTTAATCTTATAAGGGTAATACATTACCTTTGTTCTGGGCTCCTAACCCTCTTAATTGTTACTCACATGACGAATAAATAACACACCTCATTTGAGTGACCTCCAAATTATATTCACTTACATTTCAACAAATGTTTCAACAGGAATCCAGGATTTTAACTGCAGTTAGATTAATAAAAATGCATTTGTACTTAGTCACAACACTATATACAAGGAAACAAATGTCTTGCTTCAGGTTTGAAAGAAATCATAGACTCTGTTATGCAAATAACTTGGAAAAATAATCCACTGCAACAAAAAATGAGGCTTTTCATTTAGCTTAATAAATTCAACATGGCCAGTAGGAATGAAGAAATCAAAAATGAGCAAGCAGTCTCTTCAGTGTGCAAATGTGGAGACCTTGTAAAAAGTCTGTGCAGAGAATGATGTACCACTCGACCAGAGTTTTCCTTGCAGCTATCTACACTTTATGCATCTAGGTTAAAACAAGGCAAGGGAGAAAATCTGAGAAGCTCTTTTCTCACTTTTAGTACACTAGAACAGAGCCTGAAGGTCAGCAGTAGTAATTATCTGGACAACTCCAACTTTAAGTAAAGTTCAAGCATGGACAGACATGTTTAACTATCCAAATGAATTCTGCAGAGCTGCTGAATGGGCAGTACCCAGAGGCTGCAGGGGCCTGAGCCCTCTCCAGCTCTGCATGTGCTTGGCTAGATCTGTATGTAAATTATCCTTTTGGCTTTGCACCACAGAATCCCACTCAAGAGCAGGGCAGCTGATACCTGGTCATATGCTTTCTATGTCAATCTAGACTAAGAAGTTGAATTTTAAAGTGTTCCAAACCTGTCTGCCATCCAAAAAATAATGTTTAAAAGGCCATTCAAAATTGCTGGTTTAGGACTGCCAGTCTCAGACTTTTGGAACAAATCTGTCTTGGCTTAGAGCAATTTTCTGATTCATATAATGAGCAGCTATGGGTTTAGTGTCAATGGTATTACTTGGGCATCTTTGCTTAGAATGACTACAGATACGAAAAATAACAAATAAATTTCAGTAAAACTAAGTCTGGATGTGTTATACTCCCCTGCCATATCTCAGCTTCTGTCCCCCACCTCCACTCTGAATTAGTATTCCTCAGCTCAGGAAACTGTCACCAAAAGGATTATTGAATTAGTTGTAACAAAATGTCATATCTTGCTCTCTGTTTTGACATTTTCTTGATCAATATGATGTCAATGTACACTACAAAAAAAAAAAAGAAAAGGACACAGCTATTTAACTTTCTGCATGCAACGAAAGAATATGAGCTGTTACCGGAAGGCAAAGCTGAGAGACATAAAAGATTGTGGAGATGCCCACGATTGTGGAGGGCCTTGCTGAGATCAAATGGGATAGACAAGACAGAGATGCCACACATTTGTAAATGAAGCAAGAAAACAAGGATGAAAAAAAAATGTTTTTATTGTCTAAGGACCTCTATGAATACCTGAAATATTTTGGGTTTTTTTTCCTCTTACAATTCAAGATGCAATGAAAGAAGAGGCAGGTCTGGTCATACCACTGTAACAACTAATCTTTGATGTTTTCCTGCTTCTTACTTGAGTTGTGCATACCCAAATGTCCAAAAGCTTTGGACACAGGCAAAACCACCTGCCTATTATCTACAGTTTTTAAAAAATAGAGATATCTGAAAATTAAAGGAAATATGTGGAAGGGAAGACCATTTTGATCCGTGATCTAAACATCCTCTGGTGTGTCTTTGCCATTAGCATGATCAGGCAAAAGTCACAGAGAACAAGCTGATTTTCAGACACAGAGCATTAGAGCATTTTTCAGTCCCTTGCAAATCAGAATTTCAGGTTTGATCTTTAGAATTATGTTCTTGGCTACTTTAGATGTCAACAGTAAAATAAACCATGTGTGTGTGTGGCTCCAACAACCTGATGTTCCATTCCTTTGCAATTACAGAAATATTGCATCACACTCTCGCCAAGGTCAGTAAGTTCTTGGGAAAGTAGCCAGTGAAACAGGGACTTGAGAGAAGGAGAGACTTTTCCAACTCCATCCACAGAACAAAAAAGGAGCAACAGAGCTCCTTTGTAACTTGTTCAGCACTGTAGCTTACAATGAAAATCCTGTTTATACCTCTAAAATACAGTGTATTGTGGGGTTTTGCTTATTTTATCAGTGAATAATTGCACTGTATCATTTTCCACTCCTGTCCCAAGATCTGGATGAGCCTTTCCCATTTCCATAGGGCATTGTAGATACAGGGTAATATGCATAAGTCTAGTTTGTTCTAGTTTTATTTAGATAAAATGCTGTTTTCCATGAGAAATTTTCAGGAAAGAAACATACACAGCGTTCAAGCATGATTAGTCCAAAAACTTATTATTCCAACTAATTCAAATGGTCTGAGTGTTTAAACATGCATTGGTTAAATGATCCTTAGCAAGTGAGGGAAGATTGGGTCTGGAAATGCCCTGGGGGAATGAATTGGGCACAGACACAAACCTATGGTTTTTGTCTTCACTCTTACTTGTTTTCTATTTCTAATAGAGTCGGTGTGTTTCTTCACAGTATTTTCAGCTTCATTCCAATGTTCTGCTCCTTTGACCACTGGCAAAACCCTGTGAATAAACTCCATATCACAAGGTACATATCTATTTTAGTGACTTTTCTACGTGCTGAGAATATCTGAAGGGTGCTGAATCCAATTTGGCTTAGTGTAAAATCAAGCTAATGAGAAACAATATCTTTCTCAGCCTTTCCACAGAGAGAATGTAGGTTCTAACTAAGAAAAAGAACGAACACCTTTTAATTCAGAGTAGGATTACTACAATTAATAAAAACTACAGTACTTATATATATGTGTGTGTGTATATATGTATACCAGAATTTATTTGCACATTAAGAAACTTACAAATCAATCCTAAATAAAAATGGAGTATTTAGTTACATCTAGATCTTTAATGTTGTCTTATAAAGGACAAGAAAAGGTGGGGAAACTGATTCCTTTCATGCTTTTCTAGATTAGGAACGTGGGCTTAGTTTTTAAGTGCAGGTATCTTACACCCAGTTCTCTGGATCTAGA
Source organism: Colaptes auratus (assembly GCA_015227895.2). NCBI lineage: Eukaryota > Metazoa > Chordata > Aves > Piciformes > Picidae > Colaptes > Colaptes auratus. The sequence continues at coordinate 31,631,362 of CM037631.1, forward strand.
ACTTTAACACTGAAGATTCAGTTTCTTAATGTTTGGTATCTGAGTAAGAGCTTTTCAGTTTTCAGTTTCATTACCTCTCTTTCAGATTCCTGTAGGTAGAGGGAAGGGCTACTTTACTGAAACATCCACATTTAGTTTCTTATTATGCTGTGCAATATCAATAACACCCAGAGAAGAATAATGCACACAAAATATGACTGGAGAGACAGAAACTGGAGAGGTAATATCAGTAGCCACAATTAGGGTGTGATAAGTAATCATAGCAAACCATCAAAATTATCAAAAATAATTGGAATGCTTTTTAATCTACCAACCATGTGGGTTGTAGTAAGACAATTAATTTGATGTATCATGCAAGCAGAATTTGACAAGAAGATTCAATATTTTCTATGCCAAAATCTGTCTGCATTGTTAAATTGCACTGCTGAACCATCAAACACAAATGGAGTGGAATACATGGAAATCAGACACAGAAACCTGCATATAGGATCCCTCAACAGTGAATAACAAAACCTAGACATTTCAGGGATGTAGCTTAAGGCAAACATTTCAAATAGTGCACATGAATCTTACTTTAGAAGAACTGTCTTTTCTCTAATGGGAGTCTAGGCAACCAGAGAGGGATTTAGTCAGAGGTTATGACCAGTTAAGCTGGTAGTTAAGTTTCATAGTTTATAGTTTCATAGTTTCAGTTAGGGTTGGAAGGGACCACAAGGATCATCTAGTTCCAACCCCCCTGCCATGGGCAGGGACACTCTACCCTAGATCAGGCTGGACAGAGCCTCGTCCAGCCTGGTCTTAAACACCGCAAGGGACGGGGCCTCAACCACCTCCCTGGACAACCCATTCCAGGCCTTCACCACCCTCACGGTGAAGAACTTCTTCCTCACATCCAGCCTGAATCTCCCCACCTCCAGCTTCATCCCATTCCCCCTAGTCCTATCACTCCCTGATAGTCTGAAAAGTCCCTCCCCAGCCTTCTTGTAGGCCCCTTCAGATCCTGGAAGGCCACAATGAGGTCACCTCGGAGCCTTCTCTTCTCCAGACTGAACAGCCCCAACTCCTTCAGTCTGTCCTCATAGGAGAGGTGCTCCAGCCCTCTGATCATCCTCGTGGCCCTTCTCTGGACACCTTCCAGCACCTCCAGATCCCTCTTGTCATAGGGGCTCCAGAACTGGACGCAGTACTCCAGGTGGGATCTCACCAGAGCTGAGTAGAGGGGGAGAATCACCTCCCTTGACCTGCTGGCCACACTTCTCCTGATGCAGCCCAGGATCTGATTGGCTTTCCGGGCTGCAAGTGCACATTGAGAGCTCCTGTTGAGCTTCTCGTCCACCAGCACCCCCAAGTCTCTCTCCTCTGGGCTGCTCCCCAGCCAGTCACTGCCCAGCCTGTATTTGTGCCTGGGATTGCCTCGACCCAGATACAGGACCCTGCACTTGGTCTTGTTGAAGCTCATGAGGTTGGCCTGTGCCCACCTCTCCAGCCTGTCAAGGTCCCTCTGGATGGCATCCCTTCCCTCCAGCGTGTCTGCTGCACCACACAGCTTGGTGTCATCAGCAAACTTGCTGAGGGTGCACTCAATGCCACTGTCCATGTCACCCACAAAGATGTTGAACAAGACTGGTCCCAGGACTGATCCCTGAGGGACTCCGCTTGTCACTGGCCTCCACTGGGACATGGACCCATTGACAGCCACTCTTTGGGTGCGGCCATCAAGCCAGTTCCTTATCCATCTGGTGGTCCATCCATCAAACCCGTGTGTCACCAGCTTGGAGACCAGGATGTGGTGTGGGACAGTGTCAAAGGCTTTGCTCAGGTCCAGGTAAACGACATCAGTTGCTCGCCCCTCATCTATTAATGCTGTCACCTGTTCATAGAAGGCCACCAGGTTGTCAGGCAGGATTTGCCCTTGGCAAAGCCATGCTGACTGCTCCCATCACCTCTTCACTACTCTTCTGAGTCAGTAGTGCCTCCAGGAGGATCTGCTCCATGATCTTTCCGGGCACAGAGGTGAGACTGACCGGCCTGTAGTTCCCTGGTTCCTCCTTCTTACCCTTTTTGAAAATGGGAGCAATATTTGCCCTTTTCCAATCTGTGGGGACTTCCCCAGTCTGCCATGACTTTTGGAATATAATAGAGAGGGGCTTAGCAACCTCATCTGCCAGTTCTCTCAGCACCCGTGGGTGTATCCCGTCGGGTCCCATGGACTTGAACACTTTCAGGTTCTTCAGGTGATCACGAACCTGAGCTTCACTTACCATGGGCAGTTCTTCCTCCCCGTCCCTGGCATCGTCTGCCATGACTCCAGGAGTGTGGCTGGAGGCCCTTGCAGTGAAGACTGAGGTAAAGAAGTTATTGAGTACCTCAGCTTTTTCCACATCACTTGTGACCAATTCACCAGTTTCCTTTCTGAGGGGGCCCACACCTTCCCTACTCATGCAGAGTAGGGAAACAGACATTATGCCAGAGCCTAAAGAGCGGTTCAGTGGTCCAGCCACACGATGCAGGATTCAGATGCACAATGCTGGGTCATGTTACCTGCCATTGGGTATCCTGGGTATCAGCCTGATGAGCAAGAAGGACAGGCAGAGGTTGGTCTATTCTCCCAGGCAACCAGCACCAGAACAAGAGGACACAGTCTCAAGCTGTGCCAGGGGAGGTTTAGGCTGGAAGTTAGGAGGAAGTTCTACACAGAGAGAGTGATTGCCCATTGGAATGGGCTGTCCGAGGAGGTGGTGGAGTCACCATCACTGGAGGTGTTCAGGAGGAGACTTGATAGGGTGCTTGGTTGCATGGTTTAGCTGATTAGGTGGTGTTGGATGATAGGTTGGACACGATGATCTTGAAGGTCTCTTCCAACCTGGTCTAGTCTAGTCTAGTCTAGTCTAGTCTAGTCTAGTCTAGTCTAGTCTAGTCTATATTGGCCAGCCCCACACAGCTGGCTTAAATCAGCAAAGAGTGTTTCAAATGGCACTAGCAAGAATTCTTTCAGGAAATGGAATCTTGCCCCTGTGCACATGCCACGGTCCTGAAAGGATCTAATTACATTAACAAAGGACATCGCAGCAAAATCAGACTTTCATATCCTTTCAACAGTGAGTAAGAAGTATGTATGCTGGATCATTCCAACCAAGTCTTTCAGCCACTGTAAAAGAATCCACTGCCACAAGAGACACTATAGCTAAGAAATCTGGCTTTCCAAACAGGGTTTTCAGCAGGGGCTTTAGACTGACTGATCACCCAGACTTGAGATCCACAAGGCAGAAGTCCATGCAGATCTGAGATGGTATAAGATGGCATACGTCATACTACTCTCACTCTCCTTGACTAATTCCTCCTTGTTAGCAGGATGATTGCTTCCTAAAGAAAAATTGATGAGAAAGTCATACTATTGCTAATAGTTTTTTATGATACTGGGGTACAAAGTGAAGAAAAAATCCTCTAGGCTGATTAGGTAAGCATTATTACAGAGTAAAACAAGCAATTTTTCAACAAGGAAAGTAAGTATTGACAAACTGTTTCTTCACATGTGCTGCAGAGCTGAATTCTTTCAAAACCAAAAAACACCAAAGCCTAACTGAACTGTAGCCAACAGCAAAAAACAACTCTCCTCAATGAAGAAATTTCCAAGTATTAAATGTGGGATGTATTCATTTTCAGTTTCTGTTAAACAGAGTGGATGAAGCGTCTAGTTACTCAAGCATAATAATTCTAGGCCTTTTGATCTGAATCCACTATTTCATGTGGGTCAAAGCTAATCCTTTCCCTTTTCTAAGGGTTTGTAGAAGCATGTCTTATACAATACAATAATACAATACAATACAATACACCAGGTTGAAAGAGACCTTCAAGATCATCGCGTCCAAATATGACTAGTGAAATTTATTGGCATCTAGCTTGTTTTTTAACCAAATATTCACCACCTGCCACTGTCCTTGGCTCTCCCAACTGTCATTACAAACCAGTGAGAAAATTCTATGTCCCTTACTTGATTTTTCCACTAATTTTCTGATCTTCCACTTCCACTATCAAACTGATGTTCATTATACTGAGGCAGTGAAGACATTCATGTCTCATTCAATTCCCTAGCACATCTTGCTGGACACTGCTTAATGCAATCTCTTTGCTTTCAATGAAACCGTTTCAGTGTAGATTCACATATTTACAACTGGCCTAAAATGGCCAGTTTTCTCTTTCTTAAAGCAACTGGTTTAGTGCTTAAATGTGTTTATACTTTTCATTGTGTGCATATCATTTGAACATCTGAGTGGACTCTGTATGTTTCTGACTGTGTAAATCTGACCAAGTGCTTGCAACCACTCAGCCAGGAGAAACTTCACTTTCAGACACCATCTCTTCTCATCACCTTCCTGCCTGCTACATGCAAAATACACATTCTTGGTCAGAAGAATGTGTATTTTCTACGATCCACATTCAGAATTTGCATGAATGTAATCACATGGGTGGGTTAATACTGAGTCAATAGAACAATCTGTGTCAATCAAAAAATGGAAGGTCATCTGAAAAGACTTCATTAAAAAAAAAAACAACCAACTTTGAATGCTCAGGGTTTGGAGTTTCCTTTTAATTACTATTCAAATTTGTAGTAATGTTTCCCTCTAAATCTTTAGAACTATTTTCAAAGACTTTTCTACACTCAATTCAAAAGCAAAGTATGTTACACATAAATATTGTAAGTGTAATTTTGGATCCATTGAAGCGAATTGCAAAACTCCCCCTCAGTTCAAAAAGTCCGGGGATCTAAGTTCTAGTCTCATAAAAATCTTACCAATGGCTTGGAATTACTCTACATAAATATTAACCTATACATTTCTCCCTTTATAGATATATGTATGCATACAAGAAGTGAGAGAGAAGCAGAAATATGCATGCTAAAGTACAATGTCTAAGATGGTTTAATAAAAAACCTCTGAGATAAAGATACTGCTGAGGGAACTGACCAGGAGGGTAAAGCAGGTATTTCTAGAGGTGCTTTCTATCTTGAACTGCTCCACAGTTCTGCAAATAATGTAGGTAACAACATAAAAAAACCTTCAGAATGCCACAAAATTGCAAGATTACCTCTTTCCTATGGACATTCGTGTTCTGAAAACCATGCAAGCAGCTCTAACAGAATAATTGACTCTTGTCAATTTGGTTTCTTAGAAAATCTACTTCCACAATGGCAAAAGAGCACTTGATAAAACACACCTTCATGGGCTTTGAAACAGAGTTAACAAGAATCTCTTTGAAATCAAAAGGACTCATTTAGTCTGACAAAAAAATCAATAGCAAGCGGGACCATTTTGTATGTGACAGCAGTGCACTGAACAAACACAATCATGGTAAGTTCTACTTCAGAAGAGCATTACTCTTCTTCTTATCTAGGAAGTCAAAAGGAGCTTTAGCTAAAAAAAAAAAAAAGAAAAAAGAAGTCTACCTCATGTATTAATTTAACACAAACTGTGCAAGGAAACAGCAGGCAAAGTAGATCGAATGCACTCTCCTCTGATTTTGGGTGGGTTTTTTTGGCTAACAGAATGTAGAATGTAGCATGAACTTTGCTTATTACCTAAGAAAACTCCAAAACCTAAGCTTAACTAATGTCTGTCTCATGCTCTCCCTCTCAAGATGAGTGTTACTAATTAGAAATAAAATATTTTAAACATCAAAAGTAAACAAACAAACAAAAACTTCCCAAATTCCCTAAACTACCTAAAACAATTATATCATATAAAAGTGAGAAGAATTTTTGGGCTGATAGTATTTCCTTGAACTATAACCAGAAGTTTTTTCCACAACAGTTATCTTGAGGATGATTTGCCCATTTGTGATACAGAGACAATTTGCATTAAAAGCTATGCCAGAGATCTAGCAGAAGCAGTAAGTTCAACAAAAGAGTTTCATTCATTTGTGAGGGGATTTGTCTTTACTTGCTCTCCTACTTATGCTGTTATGATTTTGGAACCTACTAAATTATGAATGCCCAATTCTGTAAGAATTGAATTCTTGTTACAACTTGTGTATTGATTGGCTGTTGTGTTATAATTAATGTCACATAGAATCACAGAATGGTCTGGGTTGGAAGGGACCTCCAAAGGTCATCTAGTCCAACCCCCTCTGCAGTAAGCAGGAGCATCCTTAACTAGATCAGTTTGCCGAGAGCATCTCCAGGTATGGGGCCCCAACCACCTCCCTGGGCAACCTGTGCCGGTGTTCCACTACCTTCATAGTAAAGAACCTATTCCTAACATCCAGTCTAAATCTGCTTTTCTCTAGTTTGAAGCCATTGCTCCTCATCCTGTCTTTACAGGCTTTTGTAAACAGTCTCTATTCATCCTTCTTGTATACCCCCTTCAGATACTGGAAAGCTGCAATCATGTCTCCCTGGAGCCTCCTCTTCTCCCAGCTGAACAACCCCAGCTCCCTCAGACTGTCTTCATAGCAGAGGTGCTCCAACCCCCTGATCATTTTCATGGCCCTCCTCTGGGCCTGCTCCATCAGGTCCATGTCCTTCCTATATTGAGGGCTCCAGATCTGGATGCAGTACTCCAGGTGAAGTCTCACCAGAGCAAAGTGGCAGAATCTCCTCTCTGGATCTGCTGGCTATGCATCTTTTGATGCAGCCCAGGATGTGATATGCCTTCTGAGCTACAGGCACACACCATCTGCTCATATCCAGCTTCTCACCCATCAGCACCCCCAAGTCCTTTTCCACAGGGCTTCTTTCTATCACCTCATCCCCCAGTCTGTATTGATAGGATTGTTCTGGCCCCGGTGCAGAACCCTGCCCTTGCTCTTGTTGAACCTCATGAGGTTCACCTGGGCACACCTCTCCACCTTGTCCAAGTCCGTCTGGATGACATCCTGTTCCTCTGGCATATCAACAACACTAATCAGCTTGGTGTCATCCACAAACTTGCCAATGGTGCACTCAATCCCAGTACAGACCCCCGAGGGACACCATTTGTCATTGCTCTCCATCTGGACTTCAAGCCATTGTGCACTACTCTCACTATTTTAGTTTCTGAAGTTCCTGAAAAAGCATCACACACCATTATGCATCATAGAAAAAATAAGGTAATTGTTTCATTATGACATATTTTATTATGTAATGCATAGGTTCTATTTTTTCCATGTGGTATTTTTAGAGTAGGTCTCCTGTGTTTGGAAATCTGCTGTTGCAGTAGGTCAAATGTGGTCTATCATAGAGGAAAGACACTAACCCTCTTTCTATTCAACATTCCCATTTGTTCTTCCATATGGGTGATTAATTGGGAATATAGTGATGGAATCTGCGACACTGATTACTCTGTATGGGAAAACAAACCAGACCCAGGAGCTTACTACCCACAACAGACAGCACATTTCCAATATTTTGATGTAATAGAGAATATATATGTAACCCTATAACTTTAGGGTTACATAACAATATTGCAGCAGCCATGTTTTGGCTTACATATTAGGGGAAAAGAGATGGAAGGTGAGAACTGGTAATTTGTGCAATACAAACCACATGACTGAGTACAAGGAGCACAGCATGAGGAAGGCAGAGATACAAGAGAAAAATGTGCACAGAGTGCAAATAAGGTAGAGATCAGCAAAAGAAACTGGAAAGCAAAGAGAAAATGTAAAAAGTTTTATACAGGATAAAAAAACCTGAACTTGGACTAGGAGAGGAATCAAAATACCCAACAGCATGATGCCAGAAGTTGTTTTTTTTACAGACTAGAACAATAAAAAGTGTCCACATGGAAACAGTCCATGTGTAATCAAAAATGCAACTATGAAAAAACAAAACACATTCTACTAAGTTTTTTTCTTCTATCATTTGAGCTTTGAGTAGATTGTGCAGGCTAACAATGTGTTTGATGTTATCTCATATTTGCCCATTTCATTTTTGCATTGCATTTAGTTTTAATTATCTCACTGCTTCATTAACAATCCTTGTGGGATTATTTTTTTTCTGCTTGTCTGGGCAGTAGAGAGGTGATCCCCACAAACTTTCTGTATTCATTTTCAGTCTACATTGTATTTCCTACTTTCATCATCACATTCTTGTACAGCTCATTTCCTCTGAATTAGGGTTTTGAACTAGGACAAGAAGCAATGAGCACAATCTCTAACACTGGAGATTCCTCCTGAATAGCAGGAAACACTTTTTCACTGTGAAGGTGACTCAGCACTGACACAGGTTGCCTAGAGAGGTAGTGGAGTCTCCATCCTTGGAAATACTCAGAAGACATCTGCTCACGGTCCTGGGCTACCTGCTTTAGGTGACACTGCTAGAATGAACAACCTCCAGAAGATCCCTTCCCATGTCAATCATCCTATGGTTCTGTGGTGTCTTCTTTCCAATGATTTTTTTTCAATCTTCCTCCTGCCTTCTGGCTTTATATTCTCTATAACTCTCTGCCCTTCTAACTCATAATCCTGATTTCTCTCTGGGAGTGTTTCCAAAGTAGTTGCTGGAGGGAATAAATGCTTTGGAGCTTTCAGAAAAAGAGAATTGTCTGCTAGAGATGTATTAGCCCAAAATTACTCCACAAGGTGAGACAATTGATCCCATTATGAGTCATGAGGACTGCAGGATAGAGGGCATGAAGGACAGATATCCGAGTATTTAAAACACCATTAAAATAATTGGTTTAGAGCTGCGGGTTTTTTTCCCTTTTTCATAACAGGAAGACTTTAAGAGTCTAACTATGCAGGGTTTAGATAGATGGAAGATACCCTCCTCTGAGAAGACATCACATTAGCCTCAATTGATGTTGCTTCTGAAATGTGCAGTTATTCTTTTGCTCTTGCATAAGAATATTAATCATTACTCTATTTGTCTACTAAAATTGTATTTTCACTTCTGTCTTCTTCCAGATCTTAGTTTTATTTTATCCTCATGCATATATCATTATTAACTGAGGTTTCTTTTTAATTAAATATTTATATAATCTGTTATTTGTTTGAGCATTTTAACTTTAAGTACACAGTATAAAAAGAATATCCCAGAAATAATTGCGTTTTGGATCTAAAAAAGTCAGAACAACTCAAAAGAGCAATTCATACACTGGATGGTTTACTCTAATGAGTGAGCCATATAAAACTGAGTTGAGTTGAACTGGTTGCTTAAGGTTATACAAATGTAACAGTGTACCAGGAGCTCTGGATTATGAAGCTCTAGAACAGTATGAAGATATGAAGATGGGGTGAGATTCACCTCACCAGACCTTGTTGTTTGTGTAAATTAGGTGCCAATATGAAAGCTACTCAGCTTAGCTTCTCCCTTTGAGGGAACATCTTTTTAGGTATCTGCTTCAGAATGACACAAATTATGCCCTACACATACTTTCTTTGCTTTGAATCTAAAGGAAGACCAAGAGAACTAACTAGCTTGGGCATAGATATTTACAAAGTTGGCACCAACATTTGGTCAATTGAATCTTACTCTTTCTGTTTGACAGGTTGGATCTGTATTGAAAAGTGTATTCCAACCAGAAGACTTAAAGGTATTCACACATTCTCTTAAGTTTACTAGCATGTAGGAGGTGGCATGAAGATATCCTAAGGAGATAATACACTGTATAAAAAAAATAAACCCAGAAATTAAAATCAACCAAAAAGTTACTAGCAGGAACTACACATTACTCTGAAACTCAGTTAGCACAACTCAAGTCTTTACGTGCTATTTAAAAGTCATTTTCTGCTCTGTGCTTGCTTATTGATTATTTCTAACAGTGTTACACTGCAAAGCTTCAAAATCCTTTGCACCAATATAATTTTACACTTACTAAAATTAATTTTCCTTGATGGGTAATCATCCAGAAATAAGTTTCTCACCATGTCTAACACAAAAGCATCTTAAAAGCTTAGAAAAATCTTCAGCATTGTGCTAGAGCAAGCACTGAACGAGGAGGCCTATTTCCCAGGTCAGAACAGTCCAGCTCAACCTCTGCTCTATTATGAAGCCCACAGAAAGGCAACGTGCAGAGAAATTCTTGGCTTTGTACCCAAAGAAATTAGAAGGCAAAGCCTGATAAAGAAAGTCAAGATTTGAAGGCTGGTGTTTAAACCACAGCAGGTTAGAAAGGCCGGTTCTAGATGAAGAAAATTAAAGGTCATGTTTGTCTTTTTCCCAACCAAAGCTTCAGCAATTTAAATGTCCAGACTTTGCAAACACAAGTTTTTACTCCTCTTTCATTTCACAGAGATGAAGCACCACCTTTTGCCACCTCAGTAAATCTCTCTTCTAACCCATTCAACCACCAAAGTAGTGATCTGTGTAACCTCACCTCCAGATCAGTGAACACTGTCCTCTTGAAGTAATGCTTGAGACCATGTAAGCTCTATTCTGGGCTTGCCATCAAAGAGAAAAAAAGGAGAGGAGGGAAAGTATGACAGGTATCATCATAACAAATGACTGAATAAATAACTAAATAACTAAATAAATAAATATATATATATATATATATATACAAGATGACCTTGCTTAGTGAACTGTGAGGGATATCATAGTTGACATCCTCTACTAAGCCTGTGTTGGAATCACAACTTCCTGGACCAGAAGTTAACCTCTTTTTCAGTCTCCTCCTCTTTGCCAGTCTTTCAAAAATAGAAACACAGTTTGGCTTAACTTCTTGCTTCACTTCAACTAGAATGTGTGCAGATTTGCTAGTAAATGTTAACTGTGAAGTCACTAGAATAACCTGATTTATTTAAAGGTTTGGGGTTTTTTTTCCAAAGTATCCCTCATTAAAAAAAATTATTAGACTAGATGCTTGATGAATAATTACATTGCAGTAGGAGCTGAATCAGGATTCTTGCTGGGTTTTTTATATGGCTGCACATTCAGGATGAAATTTTGGTCTCTCACTGAATTATCATGGATTTAGCTACAATTTAATTCTCCACATAAAGCACAGCCTGCTTAAGATGTGAAACAGTGTAAGAAAGCTACCCTGGCTAGTATTGAAAAATCACGTCAGTTGGATTTGTATTTAATCATAGAATCCTAGAATCATGGAATCATTAAGGTTGAAAATGACCTCAGAGATCATCCAGTCCAACCTATCACCCAACACCTCATGACTAACTAAACCATGGCTTCAAGTGCCACATCCAATCCTCATTTGAACACCTCCAGGGACAGTGACTCCACCACCTCAGCACTGATTAGGCCACACCTTGAGTCCTGTGTCCAGTTCTGGGCTCCTCAGTTTAGAAAAGATGTTGAGTTACTGGAACATGTCCAGAGAAGGGCAACAAAGCTGGTGAGGGGGTCTGGAGCACAAGACCTATGAGGAGAGGCTGAAGGACCTGGAATTGCTTAGCCTGGAGAAGAGGAGGCTCAGAGGAGACCTTATTGCTGTCTACAACTACCTGAAGGGAGGCTGCAGCCAAGTGGGGGTTGGTCTCTTCTCCCAGGCAAGCAGCACCAGAACAAGAGGACACAGTCTCACGATGCACCAAGGGAGATTTAGACTGGATGTTAGGAAAAATTTCTTCATAGAGAGAGATTGCCCATTGGAATGGGCTGCCCAAGGAGGTGGTGGAGTCACCGTCACTGGAAGTGTTTGGAAGGAGACTTGACGGGATGCTTGGTGTCATGGTTTAGTTGATTAGGTGGTGTTGGATGATGGGTTGGACATGATGATCTCGAAGGTCTCTTCCAACCTGGTCTATTCTATTCTATTCTATTCTATTCTATTCTATTCTATTCTATTCTAAACATACACACACAAGCTTCTAAAGCCTTAAGACCTAGCACTATGATTTCTATAGAACTAATACATCTGCAGTCTTCTCATTTTGACAGATGATTTCTGTATACATGTTTGTGGCACAAAAACTGTAATAGGTTTTCATTGTTATTTTGTTAAAAGATTATGAAGGTGTGTTAATTTGTCTGATTATTAACTTTGCATTGCATGACTAGAGTATTATAATCTTCTGTTGTGGCTCAAGACCACTGAACCAGCAACAAAGCACCATGCAACTGCATGCTTGCTTCTACCTCCCCTCCAGTAGGATAGATAGGGAGGAGAAAATACAAGAAAAGGATCAAGACAGAGGACAGTGAGGGCATAATCCAAGCAGGACTCTGGGCCAGCAAGTAAACATCCATGTCTTCTGCTGATTTAAATTGACTCCTGGGTGGATACACTAAGCAACAAAGCCACAGTAAGAATTAGCAAACAGGCAGGAGGTCAGGAACAGAGAGTGGGGCAGAAGTGGAGAGGGAAGACAGGACTTCTCCTTTTTCATGGAGGTTAGCACTGCTCAATCAGCCTGGTGAAGCCATAGCCTCACAAAGAGCAGAAGGAGCTGGACTGTTAACAATCCATGTGCTTGGTACAGAAGTGGTTGGCTGGAGAAACACACTTTCTTTTGCCTCCCTTTTCGCCTGCTGTAACACGTTGCTTGGCAATGCGGGTTTTGTTTGATTCATTGTTTGGGAGCACAGAAGAAAAGTTTGCCGAGTGCCAAGATTTTCTGGGTACTCACTAAAAGGCTTAACTGAAAGCTTCTTCAGCAAACATTCTTGGAAGTTAAATCTTCCTTATTCAGTCCAAAACAGGGCTAAAAAGCACATTTTGCAGATGGGAGCTATTTCACTGCATTTTCTTAACATTTCAGATTTGATACTTCCACAGAGGTCTTAGGATGGATGCTTCTCTGGTAACCTTCCTCCACATGGGCACTTGCTTTGTGGAAAAAAAAAAAAAACCCTGCTGCTCTTCAAATAGGATATGCACTCATGAATGTTAGGAATACACAATGATTTTAAGGCACACTGTGTACCTCAGAAGCAAAGGAGTAATCTTTCAAAACCACAAACGCTGCACTTAATTTTATGACCGGACTGATCTGTGGCCATGTTTACTTACTGCCGGATGAGCAGGAAATTGTGACTTCCAGGTCTGTATTGCTGAGCTGCTCTAACTAAATACTCACCAATGTACCCTGTCTAATAAAACCTACAACATTGCAAAATAGGAAGGCAAAAGGGGAGGTAAAAAACACACCAGGATAAATAGGGTTGCTTTAAACACTGTTCTCCAGTATGATGTACATAGTGTTACATTTTCCTTTCCTCCTTTGAAAGTGGGCAGAACATACCATCAAGGAGCATTTTTTTCCCCCCCATGTAGCATGTAATTATTCTGATACAAAATGTTTATTAGGAAATTGAATTCTGGCGATAAACGTCTAGTAACTAAAACCTAACTACTTGAGAAACTGAACGCCTCCTCCCACCCCCACTGTGACTTTACATGTTCCATCTTTCTCTCAAGAAACAGCTGCTTCTAGAAAAATGTTACCCTTTGCTATCAAAAGCAATCATCTTGCTTTAGCAGTTAAAATACTGGCAAGTAGATTTTGGTATGGTAAGCGGGGGTGGGGGTTGTCTTTTGGGGTGGTTGGGTTTTGGGGTTTTCTGTTTGTTGGGTGGTTTTGTTTGGGGATTTTGTTCTTGGTTTGGTTGGGTTGGGTTTGGTTGAGTTGGGTTTTATCACTTGTTTTAATTCCACTCCCTTTCTTACTGTTCTGTTTCTTACCTCTCTCTGCGGCAATGGCAGCAATAAGTGGTGTGAGTAATCTGGGAGTATAGGCTTAGAGCCTGACATGGTGGTAGGCCATGCTCAGCATAAGTGCAGAAGTAGCTAGCAGTTCAGCAAAACAGTGCTGTTGCTAGCAGCATGTAACTAAAGCAGGGCAGTGGTACTTATAAACACAGAAAGTCATCTGGGACTAACAGGATGCACACCTCCATTAACAACCTTGCATGTTATTAGTAGTTTGACCAATGACCTGTAATAGTATGATGTGTGGTCACTTGTGGGGAACCAATGAAGCTATGCCAACAATGCTCTCCTAGTCTATATAAATTGTAGTAGTTCCCTCAATAAATGGACAATACTGGAATAATACTAGATCACATTGGTCATCTGTATTGACTCCATTCTGCATCGCCAACATCTCTCAACCCAAACAAGAGTAGCTAGGTGGCTATCCTGTGCAACACAGGCATGCAGGATGACTATCTCCTACATATTGAAGTATTTTTCTCTCTTGCAATGGTATTTGCAACTGGAAGAATTTCCCTTAAGTGTTGTCAGAGGTATTTTAATTCACCTCAGTCACATCTTGGCATCCAGAGGGATAGATTTCTTTGTTATTTTCCGCTTTTGGTGGGGTTTTGGTCGGTTTGGGCTTTGTTGGAGTCTTTTTGTTTGGTTTTTGTTTTGCTTTGTTTTGTTAGTGGGGTTTTTTTTGTTGTTGGTTGGGTTCTTTCCATGTTTTCCTGGCTTCAAAGCTTTCTGTTGTGCTCATGTGTTTACAAAATGCCAGACATCCCAATTGTTTTAATTCCTGAAATTGTCATTCCATTTGACATCTACACAGCTAGAAAAGCCAAAGCTATGTCTCATTGCTATCACACAACATATTTAAGTGTCGGTAAGAGCTGCAGGGAAAACAAATTGAACAAAGAACTTCATTTTTTTTCCTCCCAGTTTCACTCAGGGGAAAAGAAGGGCAATTTTTATTTTTTTTCAGAATGGGCCATTTTTTCTGGAGCTGAGAATGTTGTTGTGCATAAACCCATTTGTGAGATACAGTCACCTCTTATACATCCTTGGCTTGTTTGTGGATGTGACATGTTAACTCTCCCAGCTGAACGAGAGAATATTCATTGTAAAGTCAAAAAAAAAGAAAAAAAAGGGGGGAAAAAATCAATTCTACTAGCTTTTGAAATAAATATTTTAGACAAGATAGTAAAATGACACATTTCCAGCACTGGGAAGATCTAATTTAATGAAATCGCTTGGATTCCTGAATGTATATTCAAAAATCCTGACCCCGGGTACTGTGGTTTTGTGGCAAGGTGTGGACAGAGGGAGGGCTACAAAGCTGGACTCTGTGAGAGGCTGCTAAAAGCTCCCCTTGCGTCCGACAGAGCCAATGCCAGCTGACTCTAAAATGGAACTACCATCAAACTCTTGATACATACTCAGAATACAGCTTCACAGCACCTTAAACTGACTTAAAGTGAAGCACAATATCACTGCCTGCCAGATATAATTCATGTCCTTCTTTGTTGCTGGTTCAGGAAGCTAACCAGATGCAAACTATACAAAAGGCAGTTTTTGGTGTTTTGTGAAATCAGTTCCCTGAACTGAGCCTCTACCTGGTCTAAACTCTTGATTATGGCAGCACACAGGACTACCCTGGTCTAAATTTAGACTGTTTTCAGCATTACAGCACACACAGACTCAAACTAGATTTAACCAAGTAAATTTGGATCCAAGAAGCAGTCCAGCTTCAGCAGCAGAAATATTTGGGTGCACTTATTTCCTGCAGAGGCAAAGTCCTTAGAGCGAAATGCAAGAAATTAAGTTCTAGAATGATGTCTTTTATTTCAGATCTACATTAGTAACTGTGGCACAGAAAATTGCAACATATTAACAGAGTTGTATAAATCAAACAGAATCAGAGAATGTTAGGGGCTGGAAGGGACCTCGAGAGATCATCTAGTCCAATCCCCCTTGCCAGAGCAGGATATCCTATACCAGGCCATACAGGAACTCATCCAGGCAGGTCTTGAATACCTCCAGAGAGGGAGACTCCACCACCTCTATGGGCAGCCTATTCCAGTGTTCCATCACCCTCAGAGTGAAATAATTCTTCCTCCTGTTTCCATGGAACTTCCTATGCCTCAACTTCCACCCATTGCCCCTTGCCTGGCTCCATCCCCTTGGCACTTACCCTTTATATATTTATAAACATTAACGAGGTCACCCCTCAGTCTCCTCTTCTCCAAGCTGAAGAGCCTCAGCTCCCTCAGTCTCTCCTCATAAGGGAGATGTTCCACTCCCTTAATAATTTTCAAGGCTCTGCACTGGACTCTTTCAAGCAGTTCCCTGAGGTCCTTCTTGAACTGAGTGGCCCAGAACTGGACACAATACTCCAGATGTGGCCTCACCAGGGCAGAGTAGAAGGGAAGGAGAAACTCTCTCAGTCTACTGACCACAATGCTTCTAATACACCCCAGAATGGCACTGGCCTTCCTGGCCACAAGAGCACATTGCTGGGTCATAGTCAACCTTCTATCCACTAGGACCCCCAGGTCCTTTTCCCCTTTACTGCTCTCCAGCAGGTCAGTCCCCAGCCTATACTGGTACATGGGGTTGCTCTTTCCCAGGTGCAAGACTCTACACTTGCCCTTGTAAAACTTCATTAATTTTTTCCCTGCCCAACTCTCCAGACTGTCCAAGTCCTGCTGAATGGCAGCACAACCTTCTGGTGTCAGCCACTCCACCCAGTTTGGTGTCATCAGCAAACTTGTTGACAGTGCCCTCAACCAGGTTGCTGATGAATATATTGAACAGCACTGGTCCCAGCACTGACCCCTGAGGGACTCCACTAGATACAGGCCTCCAACTAGACTCTGTCCCATTGACCACAACTCTCTGACCTCTTCCCTTCAACCAGTTCTCAATCCACCTCACTACCTGATCATCCAGACCACAATGCCTCAGCTTACCTGCAAGGATGCTGTGGGAGACAGTGTCAAACGCTTTACTTAAATCAAGATAAACAGGTTAACATCATGCAAAAGTAATTCATTTTGAAGAGGGCAAGAGTAAATATGGGATGACATTTAACTACATAAAATGCAAGGGTACATGCTCAGAGATGGCTATCATTTCTAACTCAAAGTGTAATGTCTCAGAAGGAGGGGGGTGAAAAAGACATGAGATCGTTAATGGATTACAAAACGAGCACGAGCCACCAATGCGATACAGTTGTGAAAGGCAGACACAACAGCACAAATGCAGGAATATTAATGCTGTTGCACAAGCTGCTGGTGAATTTCTTCCTGGTTTGTAATTATTTTTTTTCATGCCCAAATAAGAGCAACACAGGGGTAAAAAGCTGAATTCCACAGCTGGGCACTAAGCCAGTCCTTAGGTAAGAAATTCATGACACCAATGTGTCAGCTGCCTTTTGTACATCTACCTTAATCCTAATGAGACCCCAGTTAAACAAAATACAAGAAAATGTTTTGCCATGACCAGTGTGGCAAGCAGCATGCACCTCAGCCTGCAGTGAAAGCTGATCTTTCTGCAGACAGCAGAAACTGCTGAAAATATGCAAGCAGTTTGGGACTAAAAAGACACAGATAACACAACTGGGAAGTGCTGGCTTTCTGCCATAGAAGTATCCATCACTACCCAAACAGAACTCGAACTCCAGCATCCCCCGTCTCAAGGAAGATGTGGATAGTAAGGGGTGAAAACCCGTGTGTATCTGCATCCGTCTTCCACCACATAACTTCAACACCTGCCGAACATTTTTGAGAACGATACAGTGCCTGGAACCCTCAAGTAACCAAACCTAACGACGAACTACTGCCCACTCCTGCCGCATGACACACATGTTGGATACAGATATACACACACGTACCTCCGCAGTTACCTACAAGCCCTCATTTAACTCAGAAACCCCTTGTTGGTATTTAACCAAAAGAAGGGGGGCTCGTCTTTGTTCAACAGCCTCACACCTCCGGCCCGCTGTGAGGCGCGCAGGCCGCTACCGGCCGTGTCCCTCAGCCACGCTCGGCCCGCGGCATGCTGCCCAACAAGTCCTCAGTAGTCCCGCTCGGTTCCGTCCGGCCCGGACCAACCATGCTCCCTCCAGGGCCACCCGGACGTCACTTCACGACGCCTACGGAAACGTGAGGGACTCAGTACCTGAGTCCTGCCTAAACACGGAACAGCCAAAGCCACTGCCTTATTAAAAATCCCCACTGCCGTTCTCCGGTGCTACTAGTGCACCCCTCAGCCTCTCCCCTCTCCACGCAAGAGTCGGGCGCGGTGACAAAATGCACTCACTCTCTCCTCCACAGTGATCGGCAGGGCATTTTAAGTTTTCCTTTGCAGTCAGGCGCGACGCCGACAGCTCAAGAGGCGGAAGGGGCAGCGAAGGCCCCATCGGGCGCCGGGTGGTGGTTGACGTGTCGCTGGGGAGCGGCGGCGCTCGGAAGCATCATGTGAGTGAGCGATCTCACGTCCCTCTGCTCCCCGCTGCTCCCCTCTCGTTCCCTTCTTCCAGTACTAACCCGCTGCTTTCCCCTCACTCTCCCTAGGTCGAAGGTCACCTTTAAAGTGACGCTTACCTCAGATCCGCGGCTGCCCTACAAAGTGTGAGTGCTGTGGCGGGCCGAGGATGCTGCGGTGTCTGCGTGACGCGAGAAGGCCGTGGAAACCGGCAGCAGCACCAAGAGAGGGGCTCCTAAGTCGAGTGGCTTTTAATGGTCAGCGTGGCAGGGCTTTTGCACGAGGGGAAAAAGCAGTTTGTCCCCTCGGTGTGAAACGAGAGGCGGGTTACTGTTCTTAACTCACCTATCAGCGATTTTTTACTTGTTTTACTGCCATGTATTATCTTAGGCTTTGAAGTAGACCTTAGGTATTACATGCAAGCTCTTGGCATTGGTAAAACCGAAGTCTTAATTAGTAGTTTAATAGTGTATAGTGTTGCTTTTCAAGTTGTCAGTAGTCTCATGCTTACCTATGTTGTAATTTCAGGTTAAGTGTGCCTGAAAGTACCCCCTTCACAGCTGTCTTGAAGTTTGCTGCAGAAGAAGTAAGTAGAAAGTGATGACGTTTTTTAACTTTTTGAACATTCCTGAATGCAGAAGTTTGCCCAAGGAATGCTCTCCTTAGATAAGTGTGGACACAAGCCTTACTGTTGTCAGTGGAGGTGTGCTAAAACTTTTCAGAATCCTAAACTCAGCAGTTCTTGCACAATTTACACCTTGAGAAGGGGTATTGATGCAATTCCTGTTCTTCTTTGCAATTGTATTAAGCTGTTTTATATCATTTGTGACACTGAGCATAGCTAAAAGATACTGCTATTGAATATTTAATGTTTCAGATTGCTTATGTAGAATATCCAGAAAAATCAGAATTGCTCAGGAAATCCTTAAACTCTTTTTGTATTCAGTTTCAGTAATCTCTTACTTGGGAGATGCACAGTTTTTGACTGTAGGAGTTACTGAGATTAGACATATGGGCTAGGTTGAAAAAAACAAGACTTAAGTGAGTAGAACATGGATAAGGTGTTCTTGGGCTTCCGGATGTTTGATCTTTCACATGGAATCCAAAACCAGTAGGTACCTAAATCATCTGTGTGATGTATTTGAAGAGGTGCATCCTGTTTGTTTCAGATTAAGAGATACTCATCTGGGTGTAAACAGTAAAATAAAGTGCTAAAAACATGGTGGCTTTTCTTTTCTGTTGTTTTATCTAACTAGCCAGCAGATTCAGCTGAGAGTCCATTCTTGCAATACCTTTTCTTTCTTTTTAGGAAAACTTTCAAAAGTTTTGGGTTACTTAAAGTTCCAGTTGTTAGAGCATTAGAATTGTAAGAAAATAAATAAATAGGAAGGATAATGGGGTTTGTGTCTCGAGTCTTCTTATGTTGCTAGTATTATATACCACTGCATGACAGATGTTAGTAGTGAAAACAGTTTATGAGAGAGGGATGCATGGATTTTTTTGTTTGTTGTAACTTTGCTTGAACAACACACAGAACAATAAATCCTGTTAAAGATTCCGCGTTGGAATGGTCTGCCCAGGGAGGTGGTGGAGTCACCTTCATTGGAGGTGTTCAGGAGGAGACTTGATGGGGTGCTTGGTGACATGATTTAGTTGTTTGGGTGGGTTGGATTGGTTGATAGGTTGGACGCGATGATCTTGAAGGTCTCTTCCAACCTGGTTTATTGTATTGTGTTGTATTGTAATATGTGTGTACTTATTAATTTAATTGGGGTTTTACTGTATTTCTTCCCTGTTGTTTTTTTAATATCAACTAAAGCAGATGTGCCCACAAAACCCCTGCATAGACACCTAGACTGAAAAGTCTAATAGACTGGAGTTGTTCCAGGAAATATTGGAGTAGGACTGAAGAGTTGGAGACGCCAAGAGTAAGGGAGCCACTTCTGGTGGGAGGGTTGCCATCAAAGGTATTAACTTGGCCAACTCATGGAAGCACAGTGTGAGTTGGTGGTAGGGTCTTCTGTGAAATAGATTTAGAGAAGAATTCATTAGTTAAATATTCACATTTACCAAACCATTCTTTTAGCTGATGGGTGTATTTTGAGCATCCATGGGAGTTTTGCTGTTTGGCCTCAGACCACTGTCCATCAGCACTGAGCTTTTTACATTTCTAGGTGACCAGCCAGAGCAAAAACCTTTGTAAACAGAGAGCAAAAAAAGGCTGTTAGACTCTTCCCCAGGCATGAAGGTTCTTTTATCCTTTGTGAACTGACATTGAAAAGAATGAGAGAGAGTATTTGTCATATATAAATATGTTGTTGTTTTGGGTTTTGTCATGTTGGTTTTTTTTCTTCTTGAACTGCTCAGTGTAACATAAGCAGTGTGTTCAATTCAGGTACCAGTTTCACAGTACCTTCTATGAAACACAGAAGGAGAAGATCAGAATGTAGCCTTGGATTTTGGACAAAGTTGTCTGTTGGTCTCCAGAGAAGTGCATTATATTTTCAGTGACTAAAGTTCTTGAAGCAGAAAAGGATTTAGGTTTCAGGTATTTAGCCTTAGCAAGTTTCTGTTGAGTTGCTATTCAAAGTCATTGAAGTTTGGTCGTGTAGTGATCAGAATTCCACCAGAACAGTAGAGCTGCAGCATGGTATAGAATGGTCATCTTAAATACCAGATTTCAATCACAGTGCTTTGTCACAGGTTACCATTCTTCCCAGTAAGGTTTTCTGAATTACTCTCTTTGCATGAAACAAAATGTTGGGGGGGGGGGTTGTTTGCTTGTTTGTTTTTTTCTTGGAAATAACACAAGTAGGTAAATTTTTTTTATGTCATTTCTAGCACATAACACAGGAAAGTTCATTTTACACAATTCACAACTGGCAGAGCTGGAAGTGAAAGAAAACTGGATCATTAAGTAGGAAGGCTTCAGGAAGTCTTAATCATTTGTAGCAGTGTTAGCTCTTCCCAGTATTTAGCTTTGGCAGTGATAATTTGGGTAATTCAAATTTAACTCTCCTTAGCTTTGATTTTTTTCTGTTTGCCTTACAGACTATATGTTAAAAATGTAACTTTAATGTAAAGTATTGCAAACACTTCTGTCTTAAGTTTTTATCTATCTGTAGTTCTTTCCATGAATGTCAAGGTTTATTGTGACAGTGATCATGTTTTCATTTACAGTGTGTGATATCTATCCCTCATGTGTTAGAGGTACTTATTCATAGATTCATAGAATGGTTTAGGTTGGAACGAACCCTAAAAATTACCTAGTTCCAATGCCCCTGCCATGGGCAGGGACACCTTCCACTAGACCAGGTCACTCAAGGCCTCATCCAGCCTGGCCTTGAACACCTCATGGGAGTGGGCATTCCTGCATTCCTGACCTCCCTGGGCAACTTGTGCCTCACCACCCTCACTGTAAAGAATTTCTTCCTAATACCCAGTCTAAATCTACCCTGCTCACGCTTAAATCCATTCCCTCTCATCCTATCACTACAAGCCCTTGTGAAAAGTCTCTTCCAGTCTTTCTTATAGGCCCCATCAGGTACTGGAAGGCCACTATAAGTTCTCCCCAGAGCTTTCTTTTCTCCAGGATAAACAGCCCCAGCTCTCAGCCTACTTGGTACATATCTCGGGTGTACAATACTTAGAAAAAAAACTCTCTTATATTTGTGGAAATACTACTGAAACAGTCTTCTGATTCCATTAAATAAATTTGATTCTTTCATAAATATGCATATTTTGGAAGCTATTCTCTTGTTGTTCTAAAGCTACTCTCAATAAGATGAGCTTCAACAAGGCCAAATGCCAGGTCCTGCATTTGGGTCACAATAACCCCAAACAACTGGGGAGAAGTGTGGCTGGAGAGCTGTCTGGCAGAAAGGGACCTGGGGGTTCTAATCGACAAGCAGCAGAATATGAGCAAGCAGTGTGCCCAGGTGGCTAAGAAAGCCAATGGCATCCTGGCTTGTATTAGAGATGCTGTGTCCAGCAGGAGTAGGAAGGTGATTGACCCCTTCTACTCAGCTCTGGTGAGGCCACACCTCAAGTATTGTGTCCAGTTTTGGGCACCTCAGTACAAGAGAGATGTGGAGGTGCTGGATCGAGTGCAGAGGAGAACAATGAAGCTGGTGAAGGGCCTGGAAAATAAATCTTAGGAAGAGCGACTGAGGGAGCTGGGGCTGTTTAGTTTGGAAAAGAGGAGGCTGAGGGGAGACCTTATTGCTGTCTACAGCTACCTGAAAGGATGTTGTAGAGAGGCTGTGACTGGGTAGGTTTAAACTGGACATTAGGAAAAATATTTTCACGGAAAGAGTGTTCAGGCATTGGAATAGCTGACAGCTGTTGCTATCTGGCCCAGCATTTTGGGCTAAGGTGACAAATGCACTATGCAGCACTTGGCTTTCTTGAACCTCATACCACTGGCCTTGCCCCATTGATTCAGCTACTCCAGATTGCTTTGTAGAGCTTCCCCATCCTCAAGCAGATTAATGCTTCCACCTGCAAACTTGCAAAGGGTGCACTCGACCCCCTCATCCAGATCATTGATAAAGATGTTAAGCAGAATTGGTCCCAGCATTGGGCTGTGGCAACACCGCTTGTGACAGGCCACCAACTGAATTTAACTCTCATTCACCAGCACTTTTCCATCCAGCCAGTTTTTCCAAAGCAAAGATTAAATGTTCATTCAAACAGTGAGCAGCAAGTTCCTCCAGGAGAATGCCGTGGCAGAAATTTGTGGAGGGAGACAGATCTGATGCAGTGCATCTGTTAGTGCTTCCTTATGTAAGCAAGTGTTAGGGTGAAGTCTTGCAGTAGTGCACTTGGGGAGCTCCCCATAGAGCCAGAGAGAAAGCTAGGAAATCAGTCAAAATTAGCCAAGCCTAGCTCAAGATAATTCTTACTTAATTCCTGTTACATGTAACAAGTGGAATTCTTGGAAGTTCATTTCCATACTTCTTTTCAGGTATTTCCTCTATTTGGTATAATATTTCTTAACTTTGCAGATGCTTCACTTTTCTATTTTATCCAGTAATAATAACTGGATTTGATGAGCTGTTTAGTACTGCTAACTTTGCATTCTCTATTGAGGTGTTGTATCAGCTTTGACTTCAAACCTTCATTTTGCTTTACCCATGAATCTGACAGGAAGCTTCTCATGTTTTCTGTACCCGAACCAGCTAAAATTGTAATTGCTCTGCTTATTCTCCATGTAATTTCTGCTTTAAGTACACCTCATATGTTATTTTGTCCTTCTCTTGTTTCCTTTAGTTCAAAGTTCCTGCAGCAACAAGTGCCATTATAACAAATGGTAAGAATATAGGGTTTTTTAATACATATTTTAATAGTTTTTCTAGTGTAGTTTCAGTGAAGGAGTATTGATAAAAGCAAATGTGTCTATTCTTTCACAACCTCTACAGACTGCAAGTTGAATTTGGTAATACCACAGCACTAGTTAAATTGCTTATGTGTGGGATGAAAGCATTAAACCACTAATATTAATAATTTGGTTTTGTCCAGCTGTATAGTTTGGATTTTCTGTTCCTAGGGTTTCTTGTTAGCTCCTGTGTTAAGATTGGTTTTGATTATAGGAAATAGCTGCATGGAGACCTGGTGTAATAATTGTATCTTGTTGGTATATTAAATTTTTTGAGGTGCACGTTCAGTGTAGCTAATACATCTGTTTGATCTTCCCCTCGTTTTCTTCCCCCCTATGTTTTGTTTTTCCAGATGGTATAGGAATAAACCCTGCACAAACAGCAGGTAAGTTACTATTCATGAAGCTCAGAATGAAAAACCTCAAATAAGTGTATTAAAGATGAATAATAAAAGTAATAATGTGGCTTACCTACTAAATCATCACACACATGTAAAGCCACATTTTCACATGACCACTCAAGAAGACTCAAGCAAAACTTGTGAAGTCAGCTGGCTAAGGTATACTTGCACTGCTTCTCTTCCTCAAAAGGGTGCTTCCTTTTTTGTATTATGGAGCTCAGATTGGTTCTGTGTTAATCCTGCAAAGTAAACATATTTAGGACTACTTGACTCCCAAATGAAAGCATCCATGTGCTAATTTGTCATGCTTGACGTTGTGCACGGTGAATTCACATCTCTTTCATTTTACAAGTGTTGAAGAATTAGTTTCATAGTTTCAGTCAGGGTTGGAAGGGACCACAAGGATCAGCTAGTTCCAACCCCCCTGCCATGGGCAGGGACACTCTACACTAGATCAGACTGGCCAGAGCCTCATCCAGTCTGGTCTCAAACACTTCCAAGGACGGGGCCTCAACCACCTCCCTGGACAACCCATTCCAGGGCTTCACCACCCTCATGGTGAAGAACTTCCTCCTCACATCTAGCCTGAATCTCCCCACCTCCAGCTTCATTCCATTCCCCCTAGTCAATTGCTTAGCAGTGGTATGACATAATCTCATAATCAAGGACCAGGTAAATCCAAAGCATCTGTATGCAAGATACTTTCATCACAGTCTTAATCTCACCTGCAAATGTAAGATTAGGCACATGGATTGCACGTGGCATTTTTGAATATATGTTTGTTGGGGTGGTTGTTTTTTTCAGCATAGAAGGTACCATTGCCCTGAGAATACTGTGGTATTGCCCTTAAACTGAAAAAAAAAAAAACCAAAACAAACACCACAGCAATCAAAACCCCACACCACCTCCTAAAAAACAAACAAAACCCAGTGACACAAAACCAAACCAAAGAAACAAAACAATAAGCAAAAAAACCCTGAACCTAGACCAAACTCAAAGCCCAGATCAAAATCCATCCTTGGTTTACCAGTAAACATACATGATTAGGATATAACCATGTGTTGGGCCTTATTAATTGGTATCTGAGAAACTTGGTAGTGTGAAAAACATACTTTTGGTTTTCCTTACATTGGTTTGTTGGTTTGGTGGTGTGGGGTTTTTTTTCATTTATTAAAGTTCCTGTAGATTGAACAGTTACTGTAGCCTTCAAAAACTTCTCAGAATAAGGTGATCTGGGAACGAAGTGTAGAATAATCTTTGGGGTTTTCAGAGGTTTTATGTTGTTCCACTATTTCCCTACCTTTCTGAATAAAAGTACTCAAGTATGACTTTCTCTGGTCCTTCCAGTGTAATTCCATGGAGCAGGGGAAATGAAAACTGAAATAGCTAGGCTTAACACTTAATTCTTGTATTGATTTCTATTTTAAATCCTCCATAGTTCAAGGAATAGTGTGTCATAACTGTAATAAAACCACTGTGATATTAATGATGGAGGCAGGGGTGAGGTGAACTGCATGAAAGGCAGCTGTAGCCTGTTTTAAAATGTGGGGGTTTTATGATGGCCATTGCAGTACAGGCACTTTCCATTTACAGTAGCAAGTTTAGCTCTCTGGTTTGCTGCTGTGACAGATTGTGTTCAGTGGGTTTTTTAGACCTCTTCAGTATATGGTCCTGGCAGATCTCTAAATCTGGAACGGGTTCTTCTAACACCTCCTTTTGAACTCATTTCCTGATCCACATGCTGGAAAAGAGAAGCTTGCAAAAGGCTGTCTTTGTTCCATGCACTAATTTCATGAGCAATTGTTAAGTATCTTTATTTTATGAGAGCACTCTACATCCCTGCAATGGAGTGCTTGGGAGGGAAGTACAATTACTCTGGTTTCACAAGCCAATGCAAAGGCGAATAAGAATAGCCAGATGTTATTAAAAGGGGGTAATGCAGAATTATATGCAGACTGCTTTGTTTAGTAGCAGTATGGAGTAGAAAAGTTCCATATAGTAATTAAATAGTCCATCACTTGTAGCAATGTGGTTTCATTTTCAAATGTTGCATTTAATAGAAGAAAATCACCAACTGAATGACAACCCTGCATACAATACAGGAAATATTCTAGAGGGCTAAGTATAGAAACGTGTAATTTTCATACTATGTCCTCTTGAAAAGACTATCATTATTAAGACTATACAGTAATAAATAGAAAATTCAAGATTTTTGTAATGCTAAAATCAGACTGACTTACACTTGGATATGTGAAGAGCCTTCCTACAAGAAAAGTACAGTTGAGGTTGTGAAGTTAGAAGCAGGTAAGTACTGAGTCAAGGAGAGGATTAAAATTAATATATGCATGAATGATCTCAAGATAAAAAAACCAGAATTTTTATTTCTGGTCTTAAAATTCTTATGGTATGTAAGTGAATCAGATATTCAAGTATAGAGATGCAAAGCTTGAAAGGCAATAGCTTGCAAGTTTTACTAGGTGACTTTGGGTCTGGTATTTTTACTTAAAAACAAAAGCTCCTTGGGGTAAGAGTGACAAGATGAAATTCCATGGAAACACAAAAAAATGCATTTCTGGTCTATTAAAGGAGTTACTACAAAGTTAGTTAAACATTGACTTAACATTATTGTCCTTTAAATGTCTGCCTGTTCAGGTAATGTTTTAGCTGGTCGACTGGTAACACGTTCTGGTTTGTTTGTTTGTTTGTTTGTTTAGGAAATGTATTTCTAAAGCACGGTTCGGATCTACGGATCATTCCCAGGGATCGAGTTGGCAGTTCTTAACATTCCCTGGAGGCTTTGGAATAAGTGATAAATGCATCTTAAATAAAAAAAAAGGTCTATTTATTTTGGAACTCCAAGGTGCAACTGATAAATTGACCTTTCTCAAAGCTAGCAAAAATGACTTCCCAGGTTTCAATTTCACGTTAGATCACGGACTGATTCTTCCCTGACTAGTAGAAGGATGGGCTGATTACACATTATGTTCCTGAAAGACCATAGGACAAGAGTAAATACATAGCCACAATCCATAAATCTCCAAATTACTGGATATTATTGAGCCTATTTCATGGAAGGGGGAACTGTGTTACAGCTTTGCTACAAAGAATTTGTTCCTACTAAGTGCTAAAATTTTTTTTCTAAACTTAATTCTGTGTTAAGAGTCTTCACATGGTTCCAGTATTAAGCTCTAAGAGAAGGGAAATAGGAGTTGTCTATTACTCAAATAGGTAAATAACTGCCATATGTTCCAAAGTCATTGTACAACTTGCTGCAACTGCTCTAGGTAACAGACAGCAACCTCTGTTTTCTCCTTTAACAGTTTGACATATTGTGAAGTTAAATGCAGTTTCAGAGAATTCGAGAGCTGATTTTCTCAGATGAAATACCACTGTCTGAGAAGGATGCAGCATAATTTGGGTGTGTAGGAGGTGGTCAAGTGTGTCATTCCTTTTCAGTAAACTTACACTGGTTCTTTCTAAAAGTCTTGTTTTGTAACTGCGTGTTAACATGGGAAACAACACAGAGTTCGCCGAAATGTTTGTGTTCAGATTATGCTTCTGTTTATAAATTGCCAGGGTTAACGTCAGTTGTGTATTTCAGTGGCAGAAATTGCTGCCTTGCCTTTTTTTATTGTTTTGAAGTGGTAATCTACTTTGTGATTGAATGTATTTGGTAAAATCTTAACCCTATTGCTTTGTTTTCCTGTCCTGCTATGCTTTAACAGAAAGAACAATGGGCAGTCCGGTGCTTGTTAAATGAATATTGCCACAATGCTGTCAAAGTGTCCTGTACAATAATCATGCTCTGGAAAGATGTTCAGATAACGTGTCAGACAGTGCAGAAGTACAAAATGCCCTTCTGATGGTGTGCAAATTGAGTATAGACAAACACTCTTCGAAAGTGATATGTAGCTATGAACATTCTCCGGCTCTAAGATGAACTGTAAACTTCTGGGGGTTTCTTTATTTTAATAAACAGATATATGCAAAAAAAAGAAGTGCAAACTTTGTTCTTCTCTTATATTCTTAATTAAATTTGACAACAATTAATAACACTGCCCTTTAGGTTTGTGACCAACATGCTTTGAGATTCATTTCAAGCCAAAGCTGCTTCTTAGGAGGAATTCAAGAGAACACTGCCCTTAAAAGGCAGAGTGAGCCGTTTCTGTTAGTATATCAGGACAATGTAATTAGGATGAGCCAAATTATTTAGGATGTCTGGTTATGTTGCAAACACACTCTGTGAAGGGAAATTTGGCAGAATCATAAATGCAGAAAGCCCCACCAACCTTTTAAAAGAGCTGTGGTCATTCTATAATATTGTCTGAACTGAGGGAATCTTAATTTTCTCAAATCTATTGTTTGAATTCAAAGATAGCATGGAAATTTTTCAGGGGGGAAAGGACAATGATTTGGCCAAGTACAGAAGAAATGGAAGATGTGGAAATGGTCCTGAGAATCACAAAAACATTCAGGTTGGAAAAAACCCTGAGGATCACCAAGTCCAGCCCATAACCCTGGTCTGTGAAGTTCACCCCTAAACCATAGCCCCAAGCACCACATCCAAAAATAGAATAGTTCTGTCAATAGTGTTATGGCTTTCTTTCTTCTGTTCCTAAGTCTCAAAATCCAACTTTATTTTGTCTTTGACAGTAAAAGACCATTTTTCTCTCTTGTTGCTACTAAATAATAACAGTAAAAATTGTCGACAGCAAGTCTTAAAAGTTGAGAATTTTTCTTCTTGGTATTTAGGTTGATGGTGAAAACCCAGCTCCCCCTGCTGCTTCAGTGATACAATGAGTAGTTAGAGCAAGAGAAGAAGCTGTGCCAGTGCAACTGCAGAATGTTAGTGGATTCTGAAGGTGCTGAGGGCACAGCGGTCCTTTGTATGGCAGCAAGCAGGTGGCCATCAAATGGAGCACTTTAATGGGACAGTGGAAAAAACTAAAGCCTGCAGTCATCCTGGTAGCTTTGTGGAGACTGTTCAGTGAGTGTGGCAGGAATACTGAACTCCAGCTGGGTAGAATTCAGTCCCTGTGCAATACAGATTTAAGTACAATATACTCAGCTATACATCTCAGTAGTGAATTTCAGCCTCTGTTCCTACTGGTGGAAGGTAAATAGCAGGGAATATTAACAAAGGCTAGTGCAATCTTATTCACACTAGGCTCTGCAGGCTGTTTCTGAAGTTGATGGAAGTGAGAGACCCCTAGAGAGATCCAGAGTAGCTCAATGAATCTTCAGTTCTGAATTGCCCTTTGGAGGAGCCTTTCTCTCTTTACTAATTACAGAAAACCATTGAGGCATTAGCCTGCAGGGGCCATGGTTAACGTTAGTGAATACCTTACCCAACATGTACTTCTCTCTCCTGTCAATAGAATAAGACTAGACTAGACTAGACCAGGTTGGAAAAGACCTTTAAGATCAAGTCCAACCTATCACCCAACACCATCTAATCAACTAAACCATGCAACCAAGCACCCTATCAAGTCTCCTCCTAAACATCTCCAATGATGGTGACTCCACCATCTCCCAGGGCAGCACATTGCAACAGGCAATCGCTCTCTGTGTAGAATTTCTTCCTAACATCCAGTTAGCACATTATACAACGTTTCCAAGCACTTGTTCAAATCCAAAATTACAAGAACCCATTTGCATGAAAACTAACCCCCATTTTTATGTGATATAATTAGCTGAATGCCTTTGGAGTTTTGGGGGGTGTTGTGTTTTGTTTTGTTTTTACTGCAGCTTCAGCAGCCTTGTGGCAAATGTGGGAAAGGCTTGTTCTTCACAGGAGGCTTTGTCAGGTTAAAATTAGTTTGATACCAAGGTGTCCACCAAAGCCACTCTATCACTCCTCAGCTGGATAGGGGAGAGAATATACACAAAAGGCTTGTGGATCAAGATAAGGACAGGGAGAGATTGCACATCGATTACTATCATGGGAAATCAGACTTGGGGAATTAATTTCATTTATTGCCAATTAATTTGGAGTAAGGTAAAAAACCCAAATATTAAACCCCCTTCCCCCAACTCCTCCCTCTTCTCAGGTTTCGGGTTTCTGATTTCTCTACCTTCTTCTTCCCTAGCAGCACAGGGGGTTGCGGAACAGGGGTTGCAGTCAGTTCATCAAATTGTCTCTGGCTCTCCTTCCTCCTCCCCCTCCTTCTTCACTGACCTTGGTGTCTGCAGAGTTGTTTCACATATCACTCTCTCTCCAAATGAAGCTGCTGGATTTCTTTCTCCCCTCTTCTTGAATATGTTGTCACAGAGTCACTACTGCTCTTGCTCTGGGCTCGGCCTTTGCTAGCAGTGGGTCCATCTTAGAGCTGGCTGGCAAGGCTCTGTCAGACATGGGGGAAGCAGCTTCTCACAGAAGCTACTCCTGTAGCTCCCCTAGTATCAAAACCTTGCCATGCAAACCAATACAGAATCACAGAATGCATCAGGTTGGAAGGGACCCTCAAAGGTCAACTTTTACAGCCCTCCTCCAGTGAGCAGGAACATCTTCAACTAGACCAGGATGCTCAGAGACCCATCAGTCTGACTTGAACGTCTCCAGGGATGGGATCTCGACCACACCTCTAGGAAACCTCTCCTAGTATTTTACTGCTCTCATTGTAAAGAGCTTCCTCCTAATGCCTAACCTATGCTACATGTCTACAAAGAAGAAAACCTGTGTACTGAAGAAGAAAAACAAGTATACTACTTTGGGTTGTTGTTTTTTTTTCCACAGTATAGAATTGTTCTCCTTTATGTCCCTGAAGAGTTTAAATGTTCCTGGAAAGCAGGATTGTAAAGGGTTTGGAATGTATACAAATAGTCACTAATAGAAAGACCAGGTGCAGGTGTTCCTGTTTATTACTCTAAAGAAAATCCTGAGGATGTGAATTGAAAGTGTTGTCTTTCCACTGATGAGAAATACCAGATGTTGTGTGTAAGAACTCCACCAAGCTTGGAGGCTTTTAATCTTTTTAAGGGAGGAAAATAAATCTCTATTTTTTATTATACAATAGGTCGAATTTGTCCTGTAATCAAGTTCTGTTTAAGACCTTGAAGTAATCTTTGTGTAGTGGAAATGAGAAGATTACTATCCACAACCCCTTCACTGTTTAAGAGACTTGGCAAGAAGTAAGTCTGGGACAGTCTGGGCATTAAAAAAGGTTCAGGATTTGTCCCTGTGGACTTCTACCTCAAAGGTGAAGTGCCAGCTGAAAAGCACAATGTCTTTGTCTTCAGAAGGCTTGACTGTGATAAAGATTTGTTGCCTCAGATGAAAGTATTGTAGTTGGGGGGTTTGGGTTTTTGGTTTTGGGGGTGGGGTTTTTTAAGTGGAGGATATGCTTTGTCTTGCCTATTGTGGCACATGGTCATTCAGACCACGCTGCATGTCCTCTCATAGGAAGAACCACAAGTTTCAGTACATAAGGGCTACTCTGTTTGCACTTAAGCATGTTAGAAATTCAGTTAAAGAGCTGTGGCTATTTATAAGATTGCAAATGCGAGGGGGGAAATGTGTCTGAAGCATATAATCCACATCCAGTGAGCATTCTGGCGGTAGATGATTGGAAATAGTTTGGTATTGGTACGATGCATGCTTCAGGCATTACTTCAACTGCTTTCATGTATGCTTTTTCTGAAGTGGTTCCCACCCATGTGGTGGGTGAAATTACACACCCCCC